>ML798633.1:738522-759556 GCA_009831015.1 Picea engelmannii | reverse complement strand
TGTTGTTTATGTTCCCCAAGGGTTAGGTATTCAAGGGTTCTACAGACAAGGGTTTGCCCTGTGCTATAGCTATCTGATATACGTGTGGGGTCCAACAGTAGTACTCGGCCCAATATCTCAGGGCACTAACTAAGGAGGATAGATCGTACCCTTAGTCGTACTAGCCGACTACCCAGGTACTAGAGAGTATCTTCCCGAGTGCTGTTCTCTGTGTCACTATAGCAGTCCGACGACCGATAGGTTTATCTAAAGAGGGCTTTATGAAATCTAGACTGATCCGTACACAGGTGTTGTCTAATGCGCTACCACTTGAAGGGGTACCAACAGGGGTTACAAGGGTGGCCAACAGATGTGCGCTTAAGAACCACTTGTATTTCCTACATGTATGAATCCCTCAACTGCGGGTTTATGCGCGTAACGACAGATCTCTATGGCTTAAAGATGTCGGAATACGTCTCTACCCTGAAAAAAAAATACCCACAATTTCTACCAAGGAAAGTGCTCTAATACCACTTGCAAGATACCAGATATATAAAATATGCAGAACATAAATGAAATGCTAGAAATGACAGAATAACAGTAAAATATCCAGCATAATCTTCACAATACACCGAAATTATATACGAATAGCAACAGAAACAACACTTTGATTCAGAGAGAAATGTTCACAGGCCTCTTCGAGGGGGCAACCTCCAGTCGAGCAGCGCTCTATTACAATAATCTCCAAGCTAGGGTTTTCATACCCTCGACCCTTATTTATACTAAATGTGTCTATTAAGAGAAGCATCTAGAGGAAGATCCTTCTAGAAGCGGAAGCTTCTATTAGGTCTTCTTACATCCGCCTTATTCTATTTTATTGAAAGGTCTTATTAATATTGACCTTTATTACATCCGAATACATTGATCTACCTATGTGCGGGTTAGGACCTTAACACCAACATAGTTTCCAAAAACTTGTTTTAGTTTCATAACAAATTTAGTGGCTACACACATATTTAATTATGTTCTCGTACAAACTAAAGGGATCAAATGAGAGAGGGAGAAAGAGAGGTATACCAAGAGGCTCAAGATAATTTACTTATTTCATTCATTTCATCTAGTGCTTTTTTCAAGACTTAACAACTTCATCGACAATAGGAATGTTCTCTAAGGGTGCAAATGAAGGTGTGTATTAGAACCTTCTTTTGGGGTTTTAGGTATGACTACTTTATGCAATTTTTGTAGTTGGTTAGTGGTTTGATTTGATACTTATAAGTAACTAGCAAATGACTTGTAGAGACAATATAAATGAAAGAAAGACTACTCACTCACATGAGCTTAGGAGTTAATGTTTCATCCCTACCTCCTTTTAATTCTTGGTTTGTTCTTGTATGGTCCCAGTAAACATCAAAACAAGTTATAAACGAGTTCTATTACAACCTTTGTTGAAATATTATTGTGATGTTATTGAATGTATTATGTGCAATCTATTCTTAATAAAAAAAAATGAGATATTGATCCTATCTTTCTTGGATTTGTCTTTTGGATTTATTCAAAAACCTTATATTTCCCTACTTTATCCTTGTACATTGAACAATATTTAAAACAAACAAACAAACAAACAAACAAAGAATTTTAAGCCTCATTTACCTTTTCATATATTATCTCTTCGATTCATTCCTTTTATTTCTATATTTATATTTTTGTCTCATATTTTTTCATTCAATCACATTTAAATTTTTATTTCTTTTGATGTAAAAATCTAACAACTAAAAGAATCTTATCAAGAAAAATGAAATACAAAAAAATATAGAATGTACCTGTTATCCCCTAGCCTAGGGATAACTAAGGAGATTATGTCTCGAGGCCCACATGTCCTAGACATGGAGTACCGAGAGACATATTGATTTGAGCTTGGCCCTGGAGGGCCCATCCTTCTTCTTTAGCGCCTCCATCTTGTCAACAATAAAAGCATCCATCCCATCGGCCTGGTCCTTCAGCAGCAGTGGGTCTTGCTCCATGAGGTAATGAGTCTGGGTATCATGGTATGTGTCACTCTGATTCTCAAAACATTTGAATATGTGCATTTAATTATTTTTACTTCTAACGTGTGCTTGGACTTTATGCCTTTCCACTTGTCCACACCTAGGGGGGAATGACAGGATTCCCTAGCAATTTGGTTCTCTTAGGATTAGAATTACCACTAGGTGGTTTTTTGAAAGGTCATCGTCCATTCACACCGTACTGATCACTTTTCATCATTTTCCCTCTCATCCATCCCCTACATTGGTTCGGGCATTGGGTTTTCCAAGCTAGAAAAGGGTTGTACCTTACCTTTTGGGAAGAAGGGGCTAAAGGCCCAGAGGGTAAAAGTAGCTGGCAAGAGATAAAATCCAAAATAAAAAAATCTTCCAACATTTCTCCCAGGGATCCCCGAGAAAGCAATAAAATGATTCTTAGCAAGAAATGGAGGGACCCATAAAATAATAAAATAAAGACCTAGTTGGAGAATAGGGGGTCTCATCATGAGCCATCCTATTAGGTACATGGGCATGTAGCAGTATGACACTACCATTCAGTTGGTCACCACGCCAGGTTAATGGCTCTTGGTGGCATAGCTAAGAGAAAGGGGGTCTCATCACGAGCCAACATTCTCATCTCCGTGAAATGTTTATGGGTAACATTATCACCATTGGTCACCACACCATGGCAGTGTCCCCTAACTAGTATCTTGAAAGAAAGACAATAAGATAAAAAAGGTAAGAGGCATTGAATGGGCTTGGAAACATCTGCATACATGACAAGGTGTAGCTCACCCTCTTTAGAGGCACCCACAGGTAAGCCATACATTCCCCTGTCATCACTACACCCATTGCTCAAACATCCCTACACCACCTCATCCACTTATACAGCCTGGATTTGTCTTGACCTGGAAATATCCCACGTCTAATGAGAATTATACCAGTAGGACCTATTGACACCCTCTCCAAACCTGGCTTGTATAATAGCATAACATCTATGAGCATTTGTCTGGGAAAGGGGGGTTTTATGCTCATTAGACATGATTGACATTGTTATGATCCCTGTGACTTATGAGCCCATGGAGGGTGTACTTGTTGTTATTGTTGCAGGGCCACACCCAATAGACAGGTACACATGGGGAGATGATTATTTCAGACCTCCATAGGGATAAAATCCCACCAGATGGATGTTGAGACCCCAGCTAGGGGAAAACACATGTTAGAGGCTTGCACCGGAGAGAGAGGAGGGCGTTCCACCAGAGATAACCTGGCAGGTTTGGACCCAAGGGGGTCTTTCCCTCCCACTATGATGTTGGCCTTAGAAGGCTCGTGACATCACCTCTATGACCCTCGACGTCACCCATTATTTGATGGACACTTTGGAGGCAATTGTGTGCCAAGTGGCACGTGTGGCTTGATCCAGAGGCCTTGGGAGGCCTAACGTTTTGCTCCTAGAGGTCACCAACATTTTACCAGAGAGACCTAATGTCACCCTAAAAGGGCATGACGTCACCTTTTCTACTTGATTTAGGGTTTAATTTGTCATTTTTATGTAAAAACTGGATATTACATGTAAACTGGCCATGCCATCCTTTTTGACCTAATTTGTAAATTAAAGGTCATTTGTATTGTATAAATAAGGGAAAAATCTCTCTTATTTTTCATCATATTTCACTCACACTTAAGTGAGGTCTGAAATTTGTGCCCTACTTGGGGTTTATTGGATGAAATTTGGTGTGCACTTCTTGAAGGAGGCTATTTTGGGTGCATTTTAACATTTTTCTTGGTGGAAGTCTTCAACTAGGCCTATTGCTAGATGATTCTTGGTGAATGTAAGTAAATTTTATGCAATTCTTCTTCATTTGAATGGTTATGGTGTATTTATCTTGCATTTCTTCCAAGATTATGAGATTGCTAGTTTAAAACCCTAGGAGGCTAAAGCACATGTTATTGTTCTTGCCTTGATAAATTTCACCTACTAGATTATGCTAGAAACCCTATTTTCTTGAAGATTTTTGCTAAGGGATTTTCCATTGAAACACCCTAGCATCTTTTGCTTCATCTAGTTGTCATCTACTTCATCCTTGAGCTAAATAAGGAGGAAAAATACTAGGGCCTAGGGTTACCTACTTCCTAGTAGTCATTTTCCCCCTAGAGTTTAGTGATTGAAGCCTTGGGATACCAAAACTTCAATCATTTAACTTCTTGTCTCTAGATCTCTTATTATCAATTTGTCCCTTCAAGATTGTCACTGCTGAAAGAGAATCCATTTACCCTAAAAGAATTGATCTAAGCCTTGCACTTGAGTGATTGATGAAAACTACTCTCAAAAATTTTACCTCAAGCTCTCTACTAACTTTTTCTAACCCTAGAATATACTAATCTACTAACCTACTTGTTGTTGTTACAAAACTAAGCTACAACCATCTATTGCAGCAATAAAATCACCTAAAATCAACTCTAAATTTGATTTATACACTTCCTAATTAGCTTCTGACAAATGCTAGTACTTTGCTATTAATGAGTGATTATTTTGGGTCATTGTGAAGCTCTTTCAAGGCATTTATTGTGAAGTTATCATATTATAAACATTGTTGTTATAAAATTATGTTTTCTTCATCATACACCAACTATTTCTTTTATTGATAAGTCTATGGTTTTATGAAGTACTAACAACAAGTTGTACTTGCAAAAGATATCATTTTATTGTTGCTTTGTTCTGGGCAGGGACATCTGAGCACTTCATTACTTCATTGGTTAAAACCTTAGGACTTTCTGATTAGTGTGACTTGTAAGAGGGGATATTTTTATAGACACTTTAACCTTTTCCTTCTCAAAGCCCCAGGTCACCAAGGACATCTCCCTTGGGCCATCAACCCTAAATAGAAAGAGGTATCATGTTGAGGTCACAATGGTAGGATAACCTCTTGTTACGCCAATTTTCCTTCCCTTAACATTTTCCTTTGGAACAATTAAAAATTGAGTAATAACATTTTGGCGTCGTTTTCAGGGAACATTGAGTCAATTCTCATCAAAGATGACACTTCTTGGTAAGCCTTTCCTCAAAATCCTTTACTTTTCAAAGCTTACCTGGTGACTCCACCGAGGGTGATCCCCTCATCCTTTTGATAATTTCAAGAAAACTATATGGTGACTCCACAAACCTTAGGGAGGTACACAAATCCTCCCCAATCCTTTAGAAGAAATCCTCCCTGAAAATCTCTTGTAGTAGAATCACTTTTTGGAGGAAATCTTCCCTTAAACACAATGTCTAGCATGGGAACTCAGACCGTCATTCCAAACCAAGCCAATAACAAAAGACAATGGTCATCCAAGATTTTCAAACCGCTAGACATGACAGCTATACCATGCTACCCTAGGAAAATCCCCCCTAAGTATGAAAAGTGGTTACCCAAATTCACCGGAAATGTTGTTAGTGTCGAAGATCACATGAGCAATTTTTGGGCCTTCTTCTAGCTTCATCCCATCACTGATGATGCTGAAGATTTAGCTACGAAATTTTTCACTGCTACTCTCCATGATGGCATTAGACATTGGTATAATGGTCTCCATGATGCTAGTATTAATACCATGGATAGGTTAGAGAAAGTATTCCTCAAATGATGGAGTGTTAAGGAAGACCCCAACATGTTGTTGATAAGGTCGAATAACCTCATAAACCAATATAATGAAACCGTTAGAGAGTTCCATGACAAGTTTGAAACCTTGATGCAAAAGATCCCAGTGAGCCATCATCCTTCTGATAGTTTCCTTATTTTCCTTTATACTAAAGACTTTGTAGGTCAGCTAGGTTATCTCCTCAGAGATAAAAACCATCAAAAAATACAAGAATCCCAAGAGCTAGCTACAAGGATTGAGGACAACCTTTCATCATCTAGAGTTGAGCCTTTCTCAGCCCCAAGAGTTATAATGGACACTAAACCTAAGATAGTCCACAATGTTGAACCTACCTCGAACATTAGTACTATCTTGGAAAAGTTACAATTGATTGTAGATGGCATGGTAAAAACCCAAGTGATAATGATGAATATGATTGGCAACCTAGAAAGGACTCAACAAAAATCCCCTAAGCTTCCTTACAAAGGGCAGTTCCAAAATGGGAACCAATTTGTCATACCAAATAATGATCAAGAGGTTCCAAATACTTTATCCCCCACAAACATAGTGGATGAAAAACCTTGGTGCATGTAATGAAGTGAGTCACACTGGGAGCATGAGTGTCCTTTCAATAATGGAAATCATGTCCAAGTGAACATAGTGGACCATACCATTAAGGATCCTCAATATTGCCTTAATTTTACACTTGAGGAACATCAAGAAGGAATACAAGAAGAAACCATAAAGGCTAGGATGGAGGTGATAAATAAACTTGAACAAGAATCAAGAAAAAAGTTGAAGAAACAATAATTCCAAGTGTACACTAGACAAAAGAGAATGAACCAACCACTCTTCGGTCCTGTGGAATCACAAGCAAGACCTCCACCCATGAACATACTCCTTCCCAAGAATCCTCCCAAGACCGAAAAATTGGAATTAAATTTTGACTTTGAAGGGGCATTAGCAAAAATTCATGTGACCATCCCCTTGAGAGAAGTCATCAAGGTCCCATCTATCAAAGAAAGGTTTGAATTTTTTTTCAAAGGCTCAGATGGACCAATGGAACCTCTTATTATGTTACAAGCCGGTCACTTTAGGGTTTAGTATGATGTACATCCACCTTTCTTCGTGACCTTATTGATCAATAACAAATGCCTCAATAATTGTATGCTAGACTTAGGGGCAAGTGATAACATGATGTCTTTGAAGATCTTGGAAAATTTGGGTCTAAAAGTCACATGGCCTTACAGGAATGTGTGTGGCTTTGAGTCCAGAGCCATACCCACGCATGGGGTAGTTGAGAATGTAGAAGTATTCCTTGGAAGATACCCCGAGAGAGTGATCCACATGGACATCGTAGTGGTAGATGTCCCAAATGTGTGGGGAATGTTATTGTCCAGGATGTGTTTTGTGATGCTGGGAGGCACCCTATAGATGGATCTCACTTATATCAATGTGCCTATGAAATAATGAACAATAATTTGCCTCCCGAATGTGCCAATGACCAAAATCCATGTGCAAGAAATTGGTGATGATATTGAAACTAATGAAAGACATGAACCGGTCAAAGAGAGTCTTCCTGCATTTTCCCCTAATGACATACCTTTTGCAACAGAAGAAGAATTTGATCAGATACAATGGCCAAAGAAGGAGGAATATCAACAACTCTTGAACAAATATAAAGACAAAGAATTTGAGGTTGTCAAATTATTGAAAAAAGGAGAAGATGACATATTGATCCGACAATCCCAACAAGAAGTTTTCATAGCAGAATCCCACCCTTCTCCCTCAAGAAAGTACATCATGGTTGTACAAGAAATGACCAAGTTCAAGACCAAGGATTACAAAGAGGGAGATACAATATGGATGTGGGATACAAAGAAGGGAGAGCCTACTAATGTCAAGGGAAGTGTACAATTTTGGCTTGGACCCTTCAGAGTTGGAAGAAATCCAGTCAATGATGCCTACTATTTGTCTACATTGGAAGGAAGAAGGCACCCATTACTAGCTAGTAGGCACCTCCTTAAACCCCATCAGGGGCTAGAGACTTGACTTCACGGGTAATTATAGGTAAGTGGGTAGAAATTTACATTCATTGTATATACCATATGCATTTCATGCTAGATTAGTTGTATTTCCATTTGTATATATGCTTGCTTACTTTCATTTTCTACACCATATATGAGCCAGGGGTAATATCACCACCCCAAATCATTACTAATGAATGTTTGTTGAGATCCAAAAGGTCACATGTCATGCTAGAGATGTTGATTTTCTCATGCGCTCTATGGTGAGCACATGTCCTTGAGTTGGAGCCAAATTTTATCCCCTAGCCTAGGGATAACTAAGGAGATTATGTCTCGAGGCCCACAAGTCCTAGACATGGAGTACCGAGAGACATATTGACTTGATACTATCCCTGGAGGGCCCATCCTTCTTCTTCAATGCCTCCATCTTGTCAGTAGAAACAACATCCATCCCATTGGCCTGGTCCTTCAGCAGCAGTGGGTCTTTCTCCATGAGGTAATGAGTTCGGGTATAATGGCATGTGTCACTCTGATTCTCAAAAAAATTGAATATGTGCCTTTAATATTTTTACTTCTAACGTGTGCTTAGAATTTATGCATTTCCACTTGTCCACACCTCGGGGGGAATGACATGATGCCATAGAAATTTGGTTCTCTTAGGATTTGAATTACCACTGGGTGGGTTTATGAAAGGTCATCATCCATTCCCACCATACATATCACTTTTAATCATTTTCCCTCTCATCCATCCCCTACACTGGTTTGGGCATTGGGTTTTCCAAGATAGAAAAGGGTTATACCTTACCTTGTGGAAAGAAGGGGCTAAAGGCCTAGAGGGTAAAAGTAGTTTGCAAGAGATAAAATCCAAAATAACAAAAGCTTCAGATGCTTCACCCAGATATCCCCAAGAAAGAAATAAAAGCCTTCTCGACAAGAAACAGAGGGGCCCATAAAATAATAAAATCAATACCTAGTTGGAGGATAGGGGGTCTCATCATGTGCCAACCAATTAGGTCCATGGGCATGGAGTAGTATGAAACTATCAGTCAGTTGGTCACCATGATAGGTTAATGGATCTTGGTGGCATAGCCAAGAGAAAAGGGGTCTCATAAAAAGCCAACATTCTCATCTCCATGAAATTCTTGTGGGTAACATTGTCACCACTGATCACCACGCTAGGGAAGTGTCCCCTAACTATTCTCCTCAAAGAAAAGGCAATAAGATAAAAAAGGAAAAATGAATTGAATGGGCTTGGAAACATTTGCATCCATGACAAGGTGCATCTCACCCTCTAAGGTAAGCCATACATTCCCCTATCATCACTGCACCCATTTCTCAAACATCCCTACACCACCTCATCCACTTACATGGTCTAAATTTGTCTTCACCTAGAAACATACCACGTCTAATGATAATTATCCCAGTAGGACCTCTTGACACCCTCTCCAAACCTGTCTTGTAGAATAACATAACGTCTTTGAGAATTTTTCTAGGAAAGGGGGGTTTTATGCACATGTTTAGGTAACTTGATTATTAGATGTGATTGACATTTCTATGATCCCTATGACTTATGAGCCCATGGAGGGTGTACTTTTTTTTTTGCAGAGCCACACCCGATAGATAGGTACACATGGGGAGATGATTAGTTTGGACCTCCATAAGGATAAAATCCCACCAGATGGATGCTAAGACCCAATCCAGGGGCATGCACATGTCAAAGGTTTGCACCAGAGAGAGAGGAGGAGGTTCCACCAGAGACAGCCTGGCAGGCCTGAAACCAAGGGGGTCTTTCCCTCCCACTATTATGTTGGCCTTGGAAGGCCCATGACATCACCTTTGTGACCATTGACGTCACCCAATGTTTGATGGACACTTTGGAGGAAGTTTTGTGCCAAGTGGCACGTGTGGCTTGATCTAGAGGCCTTGGGAGGCCTAACGTTTTTCTCCTGGAGGCCAACGTTTCACCAGAGAAGCCTAATGTCACCCTGAAAGGGCATGACGTCACCTTTTCTACTTGATTTAGGGTTTAATTTTTCATTTTTATGTAAAAACTAGATATTACATGTAAATTGGCCATGAAAACCTTTTTGACCTAATTTGTAAATAAAAGGTCATTTGTATTGTATAAATAAGGGAAAATTCTCTCTTATTTTTCATCATCTTTCACTCACACTTAAGTGAGGTATGAAATTTTTTCCCTACTTAGGGTTTATTGGCTGAAATTTGGTGTGCACTTCTTGAAGGAGGTTATTTTGGGTGTATTTTAGCATTTTTCTTGGTGGAAGTCTTCAACTAGGCCTATTTCTAGATTATTCTTGGTGAATGTAAGTAAATTTTATGCAATTATTCTTCATTTGAATGGTTATGGTGTATTTATCTTTCATTTCTTCCAATATTATGAGATTTCTAGTTTAAAACCCTAGGAGGCTAAAGCACATGTTATTGTTCTTGCCTTAATAACTTTCACCTACTAGATTGTGATAGAAACCCTATTTTCTTGAAGCTTTGTTCTAAGGGCCTTTCCATTGCAACACCCTAGAATATTTTACTTCATCTAGCCATCATCTACTTCATCCTTGAGATAAAGAAGGAGGAAAACTACTAGGGCCTAGGGTTACCTACTTCCTAGTAGCAATTTCCCCCCTAGTGTTTAGTGATTGAAGCCTTGGGCTACCAACACTTCAATCATTGACCTTCTTGTCTCTAGCTCTGTTATTATCAATTTGGTCCTTCAAGATTGTCGTTGCTAAAAGAGGCTCTATTTACCCTAAAAGCACTGATCTAAGCCTTGCACTTGAGTGATTGATGAAAATTACTCTCAAAACTTTTACCTCAATCTTTCTACTAACTTTTCCTATTCCTAGAATAGATTAATCTACTAACCTACTTGTTGTTGTTACAAAACTAAGTTACAACCATATATTGCAACAATAAAATCACATAAAAACAATTGTAAAGTTGATTTATACACTACCTAATTAGCTTATGACAAATGCTAGTACTTTGTTATTAATGGGTGATTATTTTCGGTCATTGTGAAGCTATTTCAAGGCATTTATTGTGAAGTTGTCATCTTATAAACATTGTTGTTATAAAATTGTGTTTGATTCATCATACACCAAATATTTCTTTTATTGATAATTCCATGGTTTTATGAAGTACTAACAACAAGTTATACTTGCAAAATATATCATTTTCTTGGTGCTTTGTTCTGGGCAGGTACATTTGAGCACTTCATTACTTCATTGGTTAAAACTTGGGGACATTTTGATCAGTGTGACTTGTGAGAGGGGATACTTTTATAGACACTTTAACCTTTACCTTCTCAAACCTCCAGGTCACCGGGGACGTCTCCCCTGGGCCATCAACCCTAAATATAAAAAGGTCTCTTGTTGATGTGACAATGATAAGATAACCTCGTGTTACACCCATTTTCCTTCCCTTAACCTTTTCCATAAGTACAAATTGAGTGATAACAATACCAAAATCATTTTTAGTATTTTTCAAATTTAGGCTTTAACTTCCTTTTGTTTCACATAACATACAAAGATATATATAAAGTTTCAAAGGACTGAAACATCTTTCCTTTCTTGTTAATTTTTAGGTCTATTCACATTCACATTTCTTTTAAAATACAAATTGCATTCAAAATAAAGGGAGACAGTTCCTAAAATATTGTCACTCTCAATTGATTCATATCACAATTATTAGTAAAGGTGAAAGGACCTAATCTTTAGTAATCATGTAGAGTTGTATTCATATCACAAAAGCTATATATGTGCCAAAATGAAGTCAAGGTTCAAAGGCTTCAAGTCTCTTTGTAGGTCTTTCCTACATCACATCGTGCATATAGCCTCTTTTTAGGTCTTTCCCACATCACATCATGCATATAGCCTCTTTTTAGGTCTTTCCCACATCACATTGTGCATATAGTGAAAGAATCATAAATGTGATAGCATTTAGGATTAATGCATATTTTGTGTGAACACACAAAGGTAGAAGCACGTTTTTGTCTTTTTCACATATTACATATATAAAATCGAAAGGTTGAAAGCATTATTTTTGTTCACACATTATGGGGTTTATATTTCATGTTCCACATTAAAACAATGTTTTCATTCAAAAGGGTGGAAAAAATATATAGTGTAGGCATCGGGGCTTTAACATAATAATTCTCCCTTTATCATGTGAATCTCAAGGTTGCAAAGAGATTAAGTTCAAGTGCATTAATCACATTAGACATATTCTTTTAATGCATGTTCACATACAACAAAATCAAATTTTGAAGTACTAAATAAATTCATCCTTGTGCATTAAGGTTTTGGATCACTACATAATAAAAAGAAATGTCAAAGAGGGACTTAATTTTGAGTGTGTTGATCATATGACTAGCATATCTTTGCACGTATTTATAATATTATTACACACTCATTTATTATTTAAAATGCAATTTTGTATGATTTAGAATCAATTGAAGTAAGAGGGAAAGAATTTGTACATGTTTTTTTCTTCAAATATAAAAAACCATCATGATAATAAATTTTCCTAATGATTTTGGTCAAATTAGTTATGATTATGAGAACATATTTGTAACACAATTAAGGTTAAATTTTCATTAACATGGACTTGCAAGGTGATTGAATTCATAAGTATATTCCACACATTCATTGATATGAATTAGCGTTTGACACGGTCATTCGTGCAATTAAAGAAATGGATTTAAAAGGATTCACTCTTCACTAATTGATAGCATGCCTACCATATTGAAACATTAATTCATGTTGGATTTCTTTATTGAGGTTATGCATTCTTAGATTAAAAAGGTGGTGGTTAGGCCACCCAAATACTACATAAATTGGGCTTACCTCAAGATAATCCATGCAAGTATGATCCTCATTTCACCATGGAAATAGAGAAGGAAAAACATAATCCAGGGCTTGATGATCATTGAAAGAGGCCCTGGGAGGAGAATCTAACTAATAAGCACTCCTGGCTAGAGGTAAAGGCCATATTGGAGGTTGATTCAAACCCTATAAAGGCCATGGTCCTCATCCCAACAAGCTAGAAATACCATCATAACATACTTTCTATCGGCCTAAGGATGTTATGGTCTCCAAAGAAGAGATGGATTTCATTGCCTTGTATGAGGTGAAAAGGGAGGAAGTGTTGGAAGAAAATTCTAGCAGGAAAAATATAGGAGCATGGTGGAGAATGAAATTATACCTTAGTGATAAGAAAGTCCCTTATGGACAAATGCATGAGGATAATATATTCTCTCAGTTGTATGATGGTTCCTCAAGAGTTGAGGAAGGTGATGAGGATGATGAATATGATGAAGAGGATCATTCAAAATAAATGGGAGAAAAAAATCCCATAACATGGTATTTATGAAGGGAAGATCAAGGAGAGGGGGTTTTAGAGGAAGAAACCATTGTGGATGTCTAAGACGAATCCCCAAAGTATGAAAAGTCCATGTCCATACTAAAGTAAATGGGATCCAAGAGCAGTGGAGGGATTTCAAAATATAAGGTATGAAAGAGCCCCTCATCATGGAGGATAAAACCAAAGGGATGGGGCTAGGGGTTGATCTTGATGCTTCCATGGCTAAAAATGGGGACCTATACTCTACTTTTGTCCCTCCAATTGACACAAATACATAATTTGAGAAGATGATGGAGGTCCTAATCCAAGGAGTTCCTCCCAAGAACCCCACTCCATGCATTTCTTCTCAACAAAAATAATAGAGAACATAAGAAGAAATCCATCAAGATCTGACATAGACAAGAGAAGGAGAGAAGAGGGTGGAATGTGGGGACAACAAATAACAACAAGTAGAGATGGAGGCCAAAGCAATGGAAGAAACAAGAACGATAGAGGAAGAGATGAATTCTACAGAGAAAAAAACTACCTAAGAAGTTGAGGAAAAGAGGAAAGTAAGGGTAGAGGCAAAAAGGGCAAAAGAAGAAAGAAATGCAGAAGAAGAAAAGGTTGCAAACGATGTTTCCTAGGAAAAGAAAAGAAAGAGGATGTTGATAAGAAGAAGGAATTAATAGAGTGGTTGGGAGGAGAAATAGAATATGAGGTTGAAATCAATACATCATAATCCAATATGCCCAAAACAATTGGGGGACCTCCCCCTTCTAACCCAGTTTCCCATTCCCCTTCTAAATTTTCTCACATTATTTCTCTAGCTATACTATGAGGGGTGATTAGTACACCTAGTTTTAGCACCTCACATATGACCAATCAATAACCCTTATGGTTCGACATTATTTATTCTTTGGATCATTGTGACCCCCTTGAGATACTAAAGGAGGAAAAAGGGAGGAGGGTCAACAAACATGATATAGTTTACATAAGATACTCTAATTCCATGGGCTAGCCCAAACTTGTTCCAATTTATAATGATGATATGGGCCAATATAATATAACCACCTTAGAGCCTCTAGTCCAAAATCCACATTTAGGAATATGGCCCGAAGAATTTGAAACTGAAAATTTGCCTCCCGAGGATAATATTCTAATGGAAAAGAGATCTAGCAGTGTTGTGTACAAAACATATGTGAGGGCTACCCATCCAAGTGAAACTTTCAAGAAGAAATTTGAGTCTACGATCACCCAAAATCACTTCTTGGCTGCTAAAGTGAAGGCATTGGAGATGGAAAAACAACATCAACATAACAAATTAGTCTTCTTAGGGAACGATTCATAGGAAAATACTAAATTTTCTTCCTCTTTTAAGGAGTTAAATGCCAGGATTAAGGATATAGAAAGTATTCAAGAAACCTTATTATTCCCTTTCACTTAGTAGATGGTGGAGAAAAGGAAAAAATTGATTGATGAAGTCAATTTCCTTAGAAACGGAAATGGTATCTTAATGCAAAAATCCAAACCTTGGAATAAAGGATAGTATTCTTGGAATTTGAGCCAAGCAAATCAACAAAGTTGTCCCTACAGCTAGACAAGGCCAACAAAACGATCAAGAACTTGTAATATGAGGTCACATCAGTCAAAATGAATAGATTTGCCCCTTTCAATTCTTGTATATTTAGGATTATAGATGCCACCAAGGTGTGGCTTTAGCAAGAGTTGAGAAGCCCCTCAAATAAGTGGAGGAGTGGAAAACAAAACACCGAGATAGTTTGTTGCAAGCCACCAACTCCTAAATCTTAGTTGATAAGAGGAAAGAGGACTTAAAAAAGCAAGGGAAAAAGTTGGAAGACACCCAAAAGAAGTGGTGTGAGGAGAAGAAGTAGTTAGTATGATTCGCTGAAGAAATAGATACTTGAAAGACTAAATAAGAATCATTATCCAAGGTTAGACTACAACTTACTATGATATCCATAAAAATCATATTTTGGGGTTATACATTTGATGACACTCCCAAATTTAGAGACCACCTACAGTAATACCTATAATTTTATAGTCTTTGTTGTTCCTTGAGACATTACTAGATAAGGAACAGTGCTAAGGAAAATTGACCTCCCCACTTTAGGCTATCTTGAAATAATCCAATAGCCAGAGGGGGTAACCCTCAAATAAAAATTATTTGAACAAAGATTTCTCTAATCAACTTGAAGAAATAAACAATTTTCCAACAAGCTCAATCTAATTAATTTAAAGAAGAAAAATATTCATATAATGACAGGAGAAGCATTGAAAATAAAGACCAACAAAATTAACAACATTCCTTGCACATTGAAGGTACCATATTCCCATTCAACCATATATTTAAATAATTGATAGAAGGATAGAAGAAATTATAAGAATGTGAACTTCTTCACAATGATATAGCTCACGAAAAATACTAAATCAAAGAAAACATATATTCAAGTACATCAAGAATGTATATTCTAAACATGCTTGGTTGAAATAAAGCATATTAGACATATTTTCTAATGAATCCAATAGTTGTAAGTAATTATAAACATTGAGTGCAACTTCAACATAAAATATGATTCATTTTCATGTTCAACATAATAAAACAATAAATATTGTCTATTATAATTATGAATGTGAAGATATCCTATGCTTCACATTTTAACACCATCAACATACAATACAAGAAACAACATATGTCAAATGTATGCTACTACTGATATATTAAATCCATAATAAATACAAAGAAAAATCTCAAGAATACATCTATGAATATTTTCTTGATTCAAAGAGTTAGAAGTTTCAAAATGTTTGACAACCCAACATAAAATAAAGAGAAAATTAAATCAAATACATAACAAATTTCAGCAAAACTGGTTGATTGAGGATGAATCGTGAGGAACTCAAAAGAACTATCAAATAAAACTTTCTCATAACTCTTAGGTACATTATTCTCCACGGTGACAATTTGATTGACCAAAGTAAGTACTTTTTCCATGTCTAAATCCTTGATCCTCTTTCTTTCTCTCTCTCTTTTATGCTCTTGAACCCTAATCATTCTTCAAAAATAACTATCTTTTCTAAAAACAATGAAGAGTGGGTGTTCAAAAATAAAGGATCCAATTCATTCCTCATCATTTTATGCCATAATATATACAACTCCCATGCCTTATCACATATTTCATCTTCACCTATGTGGAATTCATGATGTGGAAACAAGTTGAGACACTTGAACCACTAATGGATGTTTTCTTCGAAGTCTTTCTATTTTTTATCCCTAAATGAGGGACGTATAGCCCACTCACTTCACCAACACGGATCCTCTATGGAAGTTTGTTTCCTATCTCTATTTTGTAAAATGATCTTGTTCTTTTCCTGACTACAAGGCCTATTCTTGAGTGCAACGTACACACAACAAAAAATTGGAAATGACAATAACAACCAACCTAATAAAAATCAAGGCTCTATAAACACTTTTCCCCTGAGAACTCTGTGTAGAAATTTAAAATGACAAAATCAACAAGTACTAAGCTCTCTCATACACTTAGCAACGTAGAGATAATTTTCTTCTATGATTTCTTAAATGTCTAAACCCAAATTCAGAAATTATCATAATCATAAATACACATTGCTAGGGAATTTTCCAACAGAATAAACACAATGAATGTCAACCATTCAACCCAAAAATAATTGAAAATTTAGGCAATGCCAGGGAAAAACCCAATCTGGGGAAACCCAATGATAAAAGAGAGAGAGAGAGAGAGAGAGAGAGAGATTTATTATTAAGCTTCAAGAAATTACATATCATCAACAACAATAGAATTTCCGGGAAGAGAAAAATACCTTACAACACCCAAAACTATCCCAAAATTTTGCCTCGATTTCTGTGCCCAGAAAATCCATATTGTTGTATGAATTTTCCCTCTTCAACACCTCAAAATATATGCCAACAAACAACAATAGAAAACTCCCCTCTTCACAAAAAAAAAACATTAAAAAGGCTACCTCGATTTGTGTTCCCTCCCAGCCTATTGTACCTACTATACTAATTGTACGGATCCGTACAATATGACCTATCTAACAGCAAAAAGTTACATAACTCACAAAACATTAATTCTTCTTGGGAAATGTGCCCAAGATCTCTTAGGAAATGTCCCCTCCTTGTTTCCCTCTTTCCTCTCTCAAGCTTACTCAGAAATATCTCCCAATTGCCTTCTTAATGTGTCTTGCACACTACCCAATGCATTCTCTTATAATATGAATGTGACCCTTCACCTTCTCCTACCCTATATACAATGGCCAAGATATAATCTTGCCTTTACAATATCAAGGGTCATGATTCATTCCCTCCAAAATAAATCACTTTAAAAAATTTAAGTACATTTTCACTTTATAACATAAGTAAAATTTATGAGATAAAGTCACTTTAATATTAGAAGGTACACTTTATTTTAAAAAGTCACTTTAATAAAAGAACCACTTCATCACAACTTTATAAAAACCTATTACAAAGTCAAGTGTCTAGTAGTGTAGGTACAAGGTAACTTCCACATACAAGACATATATGCAGAGTACCTCTCGAGCTAAAAAGATAACACTCCCTCTTATTGAGGGATGTACTCATTGCCATATCCATTATCTGGTCCCATCACATTGTGCTTAGTATGAGCTCCCTCTGAAACTAGATCAATCCTCAACACCTGCACATAACTCGAACTAGAAGATATTCTCATGACTGCCACTCTGAACCCTAAGCTTCTAGGAGAATCCACTACACCCTGAGCATTAGTTGAATCACACCAGTTGAGCCTCCTTCCAGTGCTCAAAAGAGACTCCCTCTCTTCTCTCGGAATGCAAGACTGAATCCTTGGTCCCACTAAAATCTCAGGAGCCTTTTTCTCCTCATCTGACGACAAATCATATACTGAAGGATGTCCTCGCAACATGTACAACCTGCCCACCCGATCACTGATTAGTTGTGGTTCCATTGGGTCTTCTCCCTCCCTGTATATAAATACATGTCCTCTCTTGAATAATGTACAATATCCAACATTCTCCAAGGCTGAGACTGAGAGAAAGTTAACCCTCAACCCTGGAATAAAGAGAACTCCATCAAGCTCCAAGAATCCTCCATACTCTAGTTGGAATATAACCCTTCCAACTCCACGTACATCTCGTGCCATACCACCTTCATTCTCCACCAGTCATTCAAGACCTATCTCAGTGATAATAAATAATACTCGCCAGATTCTCGTCATGTGACAAGAGGCTCCACTGTCAACAATCCATCTCAAATCACCCCCAAATCCTCCACTACCAACACTGGATACTAGAGTAACCAAAGAAAATTCCCTATCATACTTGGAAGCAAATTCCTGCATGGTTGTTGTAGAATTATTCTCAGTCCCCTCCTATTCCTTCGTGTTCTTCTTCCTCTCGGGACAATGAGAAGCAAGGTGCCCCAATTGGTTACAACAATAACATCTGACTTTACTCGAGTCCCTCTCATAACTTCCTTTATTCTTGCTCTTTGCAGCAAGAGAAACATTCTCACTAGCTCCAAATGTATTCTATCCATTGCTCTAATATCCTTCCCGGATCTCCTCCCGAGTGAATCATCCCACAGTTTTCTCCAATCTGGAAGACGCTCACGACCCACCACACACTTCACGAAGACTTCCCATTCCTTAGTGAATCCTTTCAAGGCTATCCTCACCAACTTTGAATTTGATATGACCTCCCCAACTGCAGCTGGCTCATCTTTCACTTGAGCTACCCGAGTAAGATAAGAGGACACACTCTCCCCCTTACCCATATTGGTATCATGCAACTTATCCTTCAAGGCCATCTTCTGGTTTTCATTCTTCACCTCAAATAAGTTCTTAAGCGCAGCCCACATATCTTGGAATATCTTCTTCTCAGCCAAGTGTGGAATAAGGTGATCCTTCACCCCATCCAGAATAATGCTCTGATCTTTGGCCTCTTTTACCTCATGCAAATCCAAAGCAACAAGATCTTTTGTGGGAGCCACAACAATAGAACTGACATAGTTCCAAATCTTGTTCTCCTTGAGAAAAATTGACATCCGGACCACTACAAATAGTTGGAAATTTCATCCAATTGATCCTCAAATATAATGCATGTAGCCATATTCCCTATCATTGTTCAAAGGAAAACAAACAACATATTTCCCCCTTTCAAACTTGCCCAAATATCTCACTGCTCACTATCACTCTGAGCCCAAGCTTTGTTACCATGTAGAAATTTAAAATGACAAAATCAACAAGTACTAAGCTATGTCATACACTTATAAACCTAGAGATAAATGTCTTCTATGAACTTTGAAATGTATAAACCTACATTCATAAATTACCATAAGAAAAAATACACATCGCTAACCAATTTTGCAGTGGAATAAACATAATGAACAACAACTATTCAACCCATAAATACTCAAAAAATTAGGCAATGCTAGGGAAAACCCCAATGTGGGGAAACCCAATGAGAGAGAGAGAGAGAGAGAGAGAGAGAGAGAGAGAGAGAGAGATTTATTATTTAGCTTCAGAAAAGTACATATCAACAGCAACAATACAATTTCCAGCAAGAGAAAAATACCTTACAACACCCAAATATTTCCCAAAAATTTGCCTTGATTTCTATGCCCGGAAAATCTATACTGTTGTATGGATTTTCCCTCTTCAACACCTTGAAATATATGCCAACTAACATCAACAAAAAAATTCCCTCTTCACCAACAGAAAAACACTAAAAAGGTTGCCTCATAATTCGTGCAGCAAGCTGCCTTGATTTGCATGCCCTCCCAGCATGTTGTACGGACTGTACGGATCCGTACAGTACGGCCTCTCTAAAAGCAAAAAGTTACAACACTCACAAAACATAAATTATTCTTTGGAAATGGGCCCTCCTTGTTTCCCTCTATCCTCTCTCAAGCTTACTCAGAAATCTCTCTCAATCTCTTTCTCAATGTGTCTTGCACACTACCCAATGCATTCTCTTATAATATGAAAGTGACTTTCACCTTCTCCAACCCTAGATCTAATGGCCAAGATCTAATCTTGCCTTTACAAGATCAAGGGTCATTATTCATTCCCTCCAAAATAAATCACTTTAAAATATTAAAGTACATTTTCACTTTATAACATAAGTGCACTTTATGAGATAAAGTCACTTTAATATTAGAAGGTATACTTTATTAAAAAATGTCACTTTAATAAAATAACCACTTTATCACAACTTTATAAAAACCCATTACAAAGTCAAGTGTCTAGTAGTGTAGGTACAAGGTAACTTCCACATACAAGACACATATGTTGAGTACCTCCCAAGATAAAAATCTAACACTCTATGCAACCTATTATACAATATGCCAATCAAGTCTCTGAATTTTTTCTTTTGTCGTTAATGCAATTCAGAGTGCATCTTCTCTACAATCACCTCTCTACTCACTATTTTTTTGAAGGCATATGAGATTGGTTTTGTTGGTTGGTGAAGGGCTTCATTGGTTTGAGTAATGTGGAAAACCCAAACCAATTCTATTCAATGGAGAAGATCGCTCTTTTGCAACCACTTCCTTTAATATTGGAATAAAACACCTCGCAATGAAGTAACAATCCAAATAATCAAAGAAACATGAAAGACACTTTATCACTTCAAGAAATTCCCACAAAATTGTAATTCCTAATGTTATTATTTTGTGAAAATACAAGAATAAAAATGAGCATATTCCTTCAACCTATTGATATCTTAGCTACAACTCTTAGGTCGATACTATTCACTATAAATGTGGTGTTCATATTGTTTTCATCTCCAACTACAACTATGAATGGGCCCATTAAAAGCATAGACGTTTTGGTCTTGGAGAATCACTCATTCGATCATGTGTGGGATAGATGAAGAGACTTAATTCAGAAATAGATGGAGTTATAGGATAAGAATGGAACCTAGTCAATAAAAATGATCCAGACTCTACTAAAATTTATTTCAGGGATG
>ML798633.1:709727-732382 GCA_009831015.1 Picea engelmannii | reverse complement strand
TGATAAGAAATCTTTATTTTAGCTATGATGGATGTGAGAAAATTTTACTTATGTTTTCAAATGTGTGATGTATGAGATTCCTGGTCATTTCTCAGTAATTCTCTTTAGAATAAATCATTTTTATTTTCTTCAACTTTTATTTTTCTTTGAATATAATAGTGGATTTTCTCAAAGTCCTATATCATTTTGGAAATCAAGAATATCATAAAATAGAGAGGAGTACCACCTCTATAAAAACATAGGAGGATTGTTATCATCATGATGTTGTCTGGCGCAAACCCCATTCCCTCCAAAGGGTTGCTCGACCTCCCGGTCTTGGATTGTTTGAAATGTTGAGTCAAAGAGACTCCTTGGACCCATACAGGCACCCGAAACTTTTCTACCCACACACACAAGTTTCTTTCGCAAGTGACCATGGTTGTGATTGTGGACCTACCTCTTCGTGGTTCAGACTTTGGGGATATCCTGAATCCTTCTCTCACCTTTTCCTAAAACTCTCTTCTCCGAGGTTCCGAACTCCTGCCACGTGTCTCCTCAAATTCGTCAGCCCCACTATGGTTCAAGCTTCGCGACTTTGCAAAACTCTAGGGCTTTCTCCTACAACATCCGATCTCTGGTTCCCAAACTCCCTAATCTATTCCACATACTCCTCTGCAATCAACGATCAATATTCAATTGTGACTTCAGACTTTGTGACTCTGCTTTCATCAAGTTTCGACCTTGCCGAACTCTGAAGTGTTGAAACACTCCACAGGTATCCTTCTTGTAAATTTACCAGATCTGATGGTCTGGGATCATTCTTCTCCCTCCAAGAACGAATCTCATTCACTGACTTTCAGTGAAGACTTCAGGGGATTCTCTCCTTGAATATTTTCACCGCTCTCCCTCTTGAGATTTAATCCTTTGATATCCTTTGTTCCTCTAAACAATATCTTCAACACTTAGTCGAGTTATTGGTCTGTGCACACCTTGCAACAGAATCTCATCCACCACTCAACTTATCCTCATGGATGGCTTCGCACTCCTTGTGACTATTCCCCAACTGCTTATATCTCTCATGATTGGAATCACGCTATATCTCATGAGATTTTTATTCTGGAAACTATGTCGCGCACTCCTTGTAGAAGTCGATTCACTCCTTGCATACATACAAATTTCACTATATCTTCTGAGCTTTCGAGTCGAAACAGACTCGGTCACGCACTCCTTGCGGACATTATGCACACCTTGCACTTGCTCAATGAAGAGAAACAATTGAAACTTATCTACTCTTCACAGCGATTCATACATTCATCAAATCAAATGCAGACATAGATGCAAGAACATAAATAACAGAGAACTGAAAAATAACAGAAGGCCTACCATTTACTCATTCAAATAGACGAAAAACAACACACATTTGGGAAAACATATCTTTGTTATATTCATCCAACTGAAACTCTTATAAATATATACATTGTTTTTCACTAATCCTTAACCTATACAAGATAGATTCAACTGTTGCTCGATTCTCCTCTATCTGCAACAACAATAACCATCAACAACCTCTACTAGGCAATATTACAAGGCTTTATACAAAGAGGTGCTCTTCGAGCCTTTCCCTCCAACTACTCTACGTTATCTTTATGGAATTGAATGATATCAACTACTTAATAATTATTACAATAAATATCGATTCATACATATAAGAGCGTAAGATCCAAATATATACTGCGATCCTTCTCATTAAAGAAAAATACATTCCCCCATCAATCTTACGTGATGGCTCAACCTCCAATAATTAAAGACATTCATAACACAAAAAAAATTGTCAGATATTACATTGATATTTTGAAATTCAAAATGTTTCAAAATATGCGCTAGTGCGCCCAACTGTCTTCCATTGTTGTGCTTTGCTGGTGATGCTCCTGCATCATACTCCCTTGGCTAAAAAATTCATGGAATCATGTCCATGAGCTCCTACATCGATCTTCCATGCTTCGGGATCTCTGCTTCACCAAACCATTTGGAATCTTCTACTGGTCGTCCATTCCATTTCACCAAGTATTCAAAATACGTCTTCCTTTTTCTTTTCTTACAAACTCGTCGGTCTATGATCACCTCCATCTGTGGTTTCTCTGCTACAAGAATATGTTTCTCCCACTGGATATTTCTTTTATCTTTTGATCCTTCGGCTCCATCCTCCCTATAAGGATACATGTCTGCAATGTTGAATATGGGCGATATACCCACATCTTATGGAATCTCTAATTCATAAGCGTTCTCACCAAATCTCCTCATAATTTTACACAACCCTATCTTTTTCAACTTTATCTTATTGTATGTTCCTCTCGGTAATATTTCCTTTCTTAGATGTGCTAGAACTTGATATCCAAACCTCAAATTCAATATTTCTCTTGTGTCGATCAACTTTGCGCTTGTAATCACTATTTCTCTTGTTCAACTGTTCCTTGATCTGATTGTGAAGTTCCTGCATTTCTGCAGAGAAGTCTTCGGCTCCGACGCTCCTAAACTCACTATGCTTCAAATCTCTCAACTCCGAAACTCCTCTCGGATTCATTCCATACATGATTTGAAATGGAATTTTCCCAGTGATTTTGTTCACTGAGTCATTATATGCAAATGTGTCTTGTGCTAGAATCTGATCCCACTGACTATGGTGTTCAGTGACCAAACTCCTCAGAAAATCTCCTAAACTTATATTCACCACTTCGGTCTATCCATTTGTTTTTGGATGATATGAAGAACTAAAAGATAGATCTTTCCCCAACATTTTCCATAACATCCTCCAGAAATGACCAACAAATTCGATATCCCTATCTAAGACTACACTCCTAGGCAATCCATGGAGTCTCACAACCTCTTTGAAAAACAAATTTGCAACATATGTCGCATCACTGGTCTTTTGACACGGGATAAAGTGTGTCATATTCAAAAAAATTTCCACCACCACAAATATGGAATCACTTCCTCTCTGTGTCCTTGGCAATCCAAACACAAAATCCATGCTTATTGCATCCCAAGTCCTCTATGGAATAGGAAATGGTTGATACAACCCAATGTTCTGCTTATTCCCCTTGGCATACTGAAAAATACTACAATGGTTCACAAATTTCTTCACCTCTGCTCTCATACTTGGCCAATAATATGAACTGGCTAATTGGGCAAAGGTTTTTTCCTGGCCGAAATGTCCATCTAGGCCTCCACTATGCTTTTCCTTTAGCAAATTATCCCTCATCGAGCATCTTGGTATGAACAACTAGAATCCTTTGAAAAACAACCCATCCTGAATCAGATATCCAGCCCACTGGCTTATTTCTCTGAGCACAGAATTCACACACGCTTCATATGCCTCTAAAAAATCTAGATCATTGTGATACATTTCCTTAAGGTGATCAAACCCCAAGGTCTTGACTTGAAATTCCTGCAGAATTAAAATCCTCCTGCTCAATGCATCTATAACCTTGTTAGCATTTCCAGAAATATGTTTAATGAAAATAGTGAAATTTTGCATAAACTCTATCCACTTGGCATGTTTCTGGTTTAAATTTTCCTGTCTGGTTATGAATTGCAAAGCGTGACTGTCGCTATACAAAACAAATTCTTTTGGTACAAGATAATGCCTCCATTTCTTCAAGGCTTGAATAATGGCATAGAACTCCTTGTCATATGTGGAGTACTTCATCTTAGCTTCATTCAAATTCTCGTTGAAATATGCAACAGGTCTGTTGTATTGGATTAAGACCGCTCCAATTGCAACTCCACTCGCATTGCATCTTACCTTAAATGTCTTTCTGAAATCCGACAGAACCAGAATCGGTTATTCAATTATCTTATCCTTCAATATGTTGAAGCTCTTCTCAGCCTCCTCTGTCCACTTGAAAGACTTGTGTCTTTTCTTCACTGTATCCATCATTTGTGCACTAATCCCACTAAAATTTATGATGAACTTCCGATAGAAACTTTCTAATCTATGGAAGCTTATTACCTCAAATATATTCCTCGGTGACAACCATTCTTTTATTTCTCACCTTTTCGGGATTCATATTCACTTCATTTGAATAAATCACAAAACCCAAATATATGAGTTGTGTCTTCATGAAAGAGGAATTTTTCAATTTAATTGATATCTTCTCTCGGTGCAACCTCCTCATCACCAATGTTAAATGTCTCAAGTGTTCCTCCTTAGTCTTGTTAAATACCAGTATATCATCTATATATACAATCACAAAATTACCAATGAAATCTTTTAACACTTCATTCATCAGTCTCATAAAATTACTTGGCGTTTGTTAAGCCAAAAGGCATAACAAGCCATTCATACAACCCCTCATTTGTCTTGAATGTTGTTTTCCACTCATCACCTTCTCTCATTCTGATCTGGTGATATCCACTTTTCAAATCTATTTTTGTAAAAAAGTTGGCCCCACTTAGGCAATCCATCAAGTCATCCATCCTTGGTAATGGAAATATATACCTGATAGTGATCTTGTTTATGGCTCTCGAGTCCGTACACATTCTCCATCCCCCATCCTTATTTGGACTTAATACTATTGGTACTGCACATGGACTCAAGCTTTCTCTGACCAATCCTTTGTCTAACAGATCTTGAACCTGTATTTTCACCTCCTCATTCTCTTGAGGTTTCAACCTGTACGCTGCTTTATTCGGCAGGCTTGCTCCTGGTATCAAGTCAATGTGATGATTGATTCTTCTGATAGGTGGCAGTGAGTTTGGCAACTCATCCACTACAATGTTAGCAAAATTCTCAAGCAGTTCTTGGGCTTCCTTAGGAAAATCTTCGAGTGAAGTATTGGTAAGGATAACCCTCAGTTTCCTCACTATATAAAATGACATCTCTTATTCCTTCTTTACTTCATTCAGGAGTTCCTTCCCACTCATGAGAAGTATTCTCACGTTGGCTTCATATTTCACCTTCTTTTCTTCAGTTGGCAGCAACATATGTGTCCTACCATTCTTCTCTAAGGTGTATGTATTCCTCCTCCCATCATGAATAACATTCCTGACATACTACCAATTTCTTCCCAACAAAACATGACATGCATCCATGGGTATGATGTCACACAAAATCTCATCTCTATATCCTCCTATTTTAAAATTAACCAGGCATTGTTGAGTGATTGTTACCTGATGACCTTTCTGCAACCATGAGACTTTATATGGTGTCGTATGTGCAGACGTCTCCATCTCTATCTTCTCCACCATCTCCATGGATACTAAGTTGTCAGTGCTCCCACTATCAATTATCACCTTGCAAACCCTGTCTTTCGTTTTGCAAGTTGTCCTGAAAAAATTGTTCTGCTTCGCTGGCTTTTCAAGTTCTGGCTCTCGCTTCAAAAGAACCTTCATCATCATCAAGGATCTTCCATCCTCTGCACCTTATGCCTTAGCATCTCACTTATGCGCTTCCAAAATGTGAGCTTCACCTCCTTTCTTTCTCTCGGGGAAATCCCAAGACATATGTCATGTCTTTCCACATGCATAATACCTTACTTCTCCTCCTCTACCTCTCCCTCTTCCTCTTGGAAAAGAATTTCTACCACCACCCTATCTTCCTTGGGAACTTCCTCCTCTCTCAGAGTGACTATGTGGATTCTTTGTCTCATCCTTGGGCTTCTGTGCTTTATCTTGGGCAACTCCTTTGCCTCTGTTCAAACTTTGACCTCTGTTTCATTGACTATGATTCCTGGCCAACTTCTCTTATGCCTTTAGCGCCATTTTATATACGTCCTCTATTGTCCTAATTATCACCATGATGATATCATCCTAGATATCATAACTCAAGCCATTGATGTATCTGGCTACCTTCTCTTCATCTCTCTCTCTCTCTCTCTTTGTCCAACTCTAATGTTCAATTTGTAGAACTCCTCTGTGTACTCCTTCACAGTCAATCCTCTCTATATCAGGTTTTGCATCCTACTAAATAGAATTATCTGGTAATCCTTGCGTATGAATTTTTCCTTAAGGTTGGCTACTATTTGATCCCAACTCTTGATATTTCATTTACCTTTTATCCTCATGTCGGCCTGCAGTTCATCTCACCACAGTGTTGCATGTCCATTCAGCGTAGTGACAACATGTCTTACCTTTTTCTCCTCTTCGACATCCTCATAGTAAAAATACTTGTCCATTGCTTGTATCAAGTCAAGCAATTCTTTTGTGTCTAGATTTCCTTCATACATAGGGATGTCAATCTTCTCTTTGGCACCCAATTTGACAACTTCTCTCAGCAAGCGTTCTTTCGCAACATCCTCATATTTAGCTTCTTTGACTTCTACTTCTTCCATTTATGCCTTGCTGACGTCTCCAACATCAGGTGCTCTCCTCTGTGTTGTCTCCATGGCATCCAGCCTTGCATGTAGTTCTCTCATATCCCTTTCCATAGCTCTGTTGGCTACGAGTGGATTTGCACGTCTTCTAGGCGGGATTGTGTTGGTGCTTCTGATACCTCTCCTTTTTTATATCAGTTTCACTCCTATCTCCCTACAGAATTCAATTATGTACTCGCTCTGATACCACTCCTGGTGAAAACCCCCTTCCCTCCAAAGGTTTGCTCGACCTCCTGGTCTTGGATCGTTTGAAATCCTGACTCAGAGCGACTCCGTGGGTCCCTACGGGCACCCGAAACTTTTCTACCCACACACACAGTTTTCTTCCACAAGCGACCACAGTTGTGACCATGGACCTACCTCTTCATGGTTCAAACTTTGGGGATATCCTGAATCCTTCTCTCACCTTTTCCCAAATCTCTCTTCTCCGAGGTTTCGAACTCCCGCCACACGTCTCCTTAGATTCGTCGGCCCCACTATGGTTCGGACTTCGTGACTTAGTGAAACTCTAGGACTTTCGTCCACAACCTTCGATATCTAGTTCCCGAACTCCCTAATCCATTTCCACGTACTCCTTTGTGATCAACGGTCAATATTGAATCGCAACTTTGAACTTCATAACTCTGCTTTCGTCAAGTTCCGACCTTGCCGAACTCCGAAGTGTTGAAACACTCCATGGCTATCCTCCTTGTAAATTTACCAGATATGATGTTCTGGGATCATTCGTCTCCCTATGAGAATGAATCTCATTCACTGACTTTCAGTCAAGACTTCAGGGGATTCTCTCCTTGAATATTTCCTCTTCTCTCCCTCCCGAGATTTACTCCTTTCATTTCCTTTGTTCCTATGAACAATATCTTCGACACTTAGTCGAGTTCTTGGTCTGTGCATGCCTTGCAACAAACTTTCATCCACCACTCAGCTTCTCCTCATGGATGGCTTCGCACTCCTTGCGACTATTCTCCAACCTCTTCTATCTCTCATGATTGGAATCACACTATCTCTCCTGAGATTTGGAGTCTGGAAACTTTGTCATGCACTCCTTGTGGACATCGATGGATGCCTTGCATACATATGATTTTCACTATCTCTTCTGAGCTTTTGAGTCAAAACAGACTCGGTCACACACTCATTGCGAACACTATGCACACCTTGCACTTTCTCAATGAAGAGAAACAATTGAAACTTATCTACTCTTCACAGTAATTCATACATTCATCAAAGCAAATGCATACATGGATACAAGAAAATAAATAACAGAGAACTGAAAAATAACAGAAGGCCTACCATTTACTCATTCAGATAGATGCAAAACAACAAACATTTGGGATAACATATCTCTGTTATATTCATCCAACTAAAACTCATATACATACATACACTATTCTTCATTACTCCTTAACCTATACAAGATAGATTCAAATGTTTCTCGGTTCTCCTCTATCCGCAGCAACAATAACCATCAAAAACCTCTACTGGGAAATATTACAAGGATTTATACAAAGAGGTGCTCTTCGAGCCTTTCCCTCCAACTACTCTATGTTATCTTAATGGAATTGAATGCTATCAACTACTTAATACTTATTACAATAAATATCGAGTCAGACAGATAAGAGCACAAGCTCCAAATCTGTATTGTGATCCTTCTCATTAAATAAAAATGCATTCCCCCATCAATATTACGTGATGGCTCAGCCTCCAATCATTAAATACATTCATAACTCAAAAATAGTTTTCATATACTACATTGATCTTTTAAAATTCAAAATGTTTCAAAATATGCGCTAGTGCACCCAGCTATCTTCCACGCTTGTGATTTGTTGGCGATGCTCCTACATCATTGTCTTTTTAGTCCTGATGGATTCAAGCATTAACATTTTTGGCAACCATACTGGGGAACCAACTAAAAATTATAAATCTGGTTTAGCATTTTTTTTAAATACATGACATTGCCTCAGGCTGATCAGCTCGAGCTAGAAATTGGATTGAATAATCAGCAAAGCGTATTTCATCAACTATGTAACCTTGTAATAAAAATAGCCAAGACCAGGAAAGAATTGGAAAGATCTTGGCAGATGTTGGTCCAAGAATAAGAAAGAGAAATCCTTTGAAGATAGAGGAGAGAGGAAAGAAAAGATCAAAGAAATGAAAGACAAGCTTGAAGAGCAAAGAACAAGGTCAGAATTGAAGATGGAAAAATACAAGGGACCTATCACCAGGAGTAAAAGAAAGCAACTGCATATTTTAGGAAGCGAAAGCATACGCTTGAAATACCTCCAGACACGGAAGGAATAAATGAAGAAAGGCATGAAGAACCACGAGAAGAGCCACGAAGATATCCTCATGCAGAAAGACAAGGAGGCGGAGGAGGTGGTGGAAGAAATCAAGAAGGATGAAGATTTGGAAACAAAAGAAGAGTAAGAGATTCTCCCCTCGATCTTCTAGGTGAGCAACATGACCTCTCTGTTCTCCCTAAGGGTACTCTAAAATAATTTTCCGAAGAAGAAACAATTGATGCCAAAAGACACCTTGATTTATTCCTAGATGTTTGTGATTTTCATCATGTTGAACATGATGATGTGATAGTAAGGTTGTTTCTTCAAACCTAATCGGGTCAAGTTGATGACTGGTACACAACATTACCCACTAGATCAATTGATTCATTCAATGACCTTGAAGCCATGTTTTTTACTATGCTCACTCCTCTAGTCGTGTATCATACTCTTCTCACTAATTTCACCCAGATTGGTTTAAAGAAGAATGAGAGAATACGAGATTTCAATCTCAGATTCAATAAAAATCTAAGTAAGATTCCAAAAGAGAAAAGGTTGAATGACCCAATGATACTTGGCTGTTATAAAAATTCCATGCCACCAAATGTAAAGTTTTCTATTAGAACATCCCAAATGGATACCCTAGAGGAAGCAATGACTAAATCCATGGAGATGGAATAAATCATGATTGAAACGGGTGTTGGCCCTAATATCATCCTAGGAAAAGTGCAGAGGGAACTGAGAAGCCTGAATATTGATGACCAATGAGCCTCTAGTTCAAGAAAAAATGAAGAGCAAAAGTCGCGACCAATTCAAAATCAAGCCACTGGAGGAGGGTCTTTTAAGGGAACCATACCAGATGTGAAGGTAGATCATGTTGCAACACAAGAAACTAAGCAAAGGATTCAGATTTCACAAATGAATAGAACCATCAGGCAAATGCAGAATGAAATAACTAGATTGAGAAGGGGTGATAATTATGTAGAAAACCTGAGAATGTTAGACCAAAAACAGAGAAAGAACCTTCCCCAAGAAAATAGAATGAGGTTTGAAAATACTGATAATCAACAAAGAAAAAGGGTTCACAGGCAACCAGTTCCAAACGCAGTTGTTCTAGATGAGATATATGATGAAAAATTAACTGAGAAAGAAAATGATTACTTACCAAAGGAAAATTTTGAAACTATACAGACGAATGGATGCGATACGTCCATGTATATATTTGAAGAAGGTGACAATGATCCTGAATCACAAGAAAATGTTTCCCAAACACGGGCATTTGTAAATAAATCCAAAAATAAAGATGATTATGAAAAGGAAAAAGATAAATAAAAGGGGAATGAGAAAGAGGTCAATAAAAATGTGATAAATAACATCAGAACTAAAAGGAAAGATCTAGTATCAAATCCTCCCCAAATGAAATATAATTTCTTAGAGGATTTGAGTAAGCTGAGGATTACTCTTCCCTTCGTGGAAGTGGTGAAGATCCCTCAACAGAGGGAAAATATTTTGATATTGTTGGAAGACCCATCTAGAAGAATGGAGGTCATTGTCGTAATTCCAAAGAAAATCTAAAACACATCAATCATCTAGTTTAGAGGTAAAGTCCCACCTTTCTATATTTCAATTGAGAATCATGATGTTTCACTCCACAACTATTTAGTTGACACTGGCGCGACAAATAATATTATGCCATTGGCGATCATGGAGGCTTTGGGCATGAGTTGCACCAAATATTATGAAACAGGCAAAAGAATTTATGCAATTGATTCCAGGAAGGTGCCAGCTTATGGAGAGATCAAATATTTTTATGCTTGGATCACTATTGCTCCTCATATTATTACAGTTTCCAATATTGTTGTGGTTGATCTTCCTCCTGCATATGGAGTTGTCCTAGGAAGAGATTGGTCATATATGATTAGAGGCTACATAATGAATGATGGAAGTTGTATGATTCTTCCAAATAAATACATAGAAATGAGCAAGGTTCCTCATGAACCTAGGAGGTCGTTTTCCTTCAAAAAGAAGGATAATGAACTAGTGGAAGATTATATAAATGTTGGGACTGGAAACTATGTTATTCTAGACATGGAGAAAATTGAAGACATGGAGAATCAACACAATTATTTTAATGGTCACTGGAGGATGTCATTTGATGGAGCCTACTCAAGTTAAGGGAGTGGAGTTTGAATTTTCCTTATAAACCCATAAAATATTGTGCATCCACATTATATTAGACTTGAATTTGTGTGCATCAATAATGAGGCAGAATATGAGGATTTGATTCAAGGAATTATTCTTACACAAGAAATGAAGATAGAACATTTGATTGTGATTGGTGACTCTGAGTTGGTAATAAATCAAGTTACCTAGAGATATAAGATTAAAAAAGAAAGACTCAAATTATATTTCGAAAGAGTTAATGAATTGACGAATTGTTTTAGCTCTTTTAACATTTCTTTCATCCCAAGCGATAAAAATAAGAAGGAAAATTAATTATCTTTGGCGGCTTCACTATCGAACCCATATGATGTTCAAATCAAAACATCGTTTCAAGTAAAAAGAATATTCTGACCTTTTGTACCTGACAATCATGAGTATTTACAAGTGTTTGAGAATGATGAAGAACTAGAATTTTTTTTGGTAAATGATGATGAATATGAGGATAATGACATCGTTCTTGTTTCAAAGAATGGTATTCAGTATGAGTCCCTTTTTACAACATATGATCATGCTAAGAATCTCCTGAAAGAAGTATCGCTCTGAAAAGTCCAAGAAACAATAAATATTAATATTGGAACTGATAGTTCCCAAAAATATGTCAAAATGGGAGTTGATTGCTCAGTTGATGAAGTTGATCAATATGTCACACTTTTTAAAGAGTATCTTGATGTGTTAACATGTAGTTATGATGATTTGAAGGCATATGATAAAACAATATTTCAACACATTATTCCTTTGAGAGAAGGAGCAAAGCCTATCAAGCAAAAGATAAGGATGATGAACCCCAAATTAAAGCCACTGGTAAAGGTTGAATTGGAAAAATTAAAGAAAGATGGAATAATATACCCCATCAAACATTCTAACAGGGTTTCAAATCATGTGGTTGTGAGAAAAAAGATTGGGGAGATTTGGATGTGTGTGAATTTCAGAGACCTTAATAAATCAAGTGTAAAGGATAATTATTCTTTGCCTAACATGGAATTTCTCCTCCAACAAGTCATGGGATCATCTTGCATGTCCATGTTAGATGGTTTTTTGGGGTATAATCAAGTCTTAGTTGTTGAGGAAGATATATCAAAGACAACTTTCATAACACCTTGGGATACATATGCATATGCTTGGATGCCCTTTAGTTTAAAGAATTTCAGAGCTACATTTCAGAGGGATATGGATCATGATTTTGAGGGTTTGATAGGAAAATTCATGGTGGATTACCAAGATGATTTAACGGTACACTAAAAAACTAGGAGTGATCACATTCATCACCTTAGGAAATTTTTTGATAGATGTAGATTATATGGTGTTTCTTTAAATAAAAAAAAGTGTTAATTTGTGGTAACGGAAGCCAAATTGTTGGCCATATCGTCTGCAAAGAAGGAATCTATATTGATCCCGAGAGAGTTAAATATATAAATGAACTCAAACCTCCATCATCTAAGAAGGGAGTCTAGTCATTTTTTGGAAAAATCAACTTTGTACAAAGATTTGTCCCTGATTATGAAAGTATTGTGAAGTTGATCAATTCATTGTTGAAAAATCATCAAAGGTTTGAATGGACCTCGAGTACATAGGAAATTTTTAGTAATATAAAAAGGAAATCACTACATCCCCAATCCTCATTATCCCATATTTCCAAAGACACTTCATCATTTATTCATTTGCAACATAAATTGGTGCGACATCTGTTCTTACTCAAAGAAATACCAAGGGTGAAGAACTACCAATTAGTTTCAAGAGAAAGACCCTTCATGATTATGAATTAAGATATTCAGAGTTGGAGAAGCAAGATGTGTCTCTTGTAAAAGTAGTGGCACACTTTCGGACTTACATATTAAATTCTCATTTCATTTCATATGTTCCATCCTCTCTTGTGAAGATTCTTTTAAATCAACAATTGAGAGGAGGAAAATGGGCAAATTGGTTGTCAAAGATTCAAGAGTATGAAATTGAAATTAAGCCTTTAAAAGTCGTCAAAGGATAGGGTCTGTGCAAGCTCATTGCAAATAGTGATTCTTTGGATGGAGTAATTTTGATTTTAGTTGGAGAACCTATGGCAGTTTTAGAATGGTATAAATATATTGTATTTTACTTAAGGTCTGGAAAATTTCCAGTCACCATGAATCCAAAGGAGCGAAGAAAATTGAAAATGAAGTCAAATCATTATGTACTGATTGTTGATGTATTATTCAGAAAGAACTATGATGGCATGTTTTTAAAGGTGTGTTGATGAAAAGAGAGGTCAAGAATTGATGAAAGAATTCCATGAAGTTATATGTGGTGGACATTTTGTGCCCACCGCCATGGCCCATAAAATAATAATAATTGGGTTTTATTGGCCATCAGTTTTTAAGGACTCATATGCTACCATAAGAAATTGTGTATCTTGTCAACAATTCTTAGGGAAAATGAAAAAATATGCAATTCCATTTCAACCTGTATCTATAGAACAATCATTTTCTCAATGGGCACTGGATGTCATTGGACCAATAAATAAAAAATCAAGTAAATGGCACATATATATCCTCACAGCTACATATTATTTTAAAAAGTGGTTAGAAGCAGTAGAATTAAAAAAGGTTGATTCTGAAGAGTTGATTAAGTTTATCAAAGATCATATTTTGTTGAGGTTTGGTGTCCCAGAAAAATTCATTACTGACAATGGTTCAATGTTCATCAGGTCAAAATTTACATAATTTTGTGGAGAATATGGGAGTTTCATGGGGAAGTCATGAAATTATTATCTACAAGTAAATGGTCTTACAGAATCCACCAATAAGACACTCATTCAAGTATTGACGAAAACTATTGATAAGAACCAAAAGAATTGGCCTTTGAAATTGACAGACACTCTATGGCTAAGAAGAATGAATCTAAAAGACAGTATTGGGATGTCTATGTATATGTTGGTTTATGGGAAAGAAGAAAAAATGCCAATCATCCTTGAGTTAAATTCCTTGATTTGTGTAGTTAATACAAAGGATGCATAAGATAATACACCTATGCAAAAGAGAATGAATCAATTATTAAAATTGGAGGAAGAACGAAGTGAAGCTTTGTATATAACTTCTCAGAGACAACAAAGTATCAAAAAACATTTTGATCAGAGTGCAACCATAAAGAATTTTCAAAAGGGTGAACTGGTATTACTCTGGAAAAAATCTAAGGAGAAGCCATCGATGCACACAAAATTTAAAGCACTCTAATTGGACCATATATCATTGAAAAAATGATGGGTTTTAATGCATATATTCTCAAAGACATGAAGGGGAAAATTTTAATGTTGCCTGTTAATAGGAAACATTTGAAAAGTTTCTTCACCTGGAATTTTCTCATCTCCTTGTACATAGTTTTCAATTTATTTTGTACATCCTTATTATGCGACTCCATTGCCCAGAGGATAGAAACATCTAGTCATGAAGATTTTGGATTCTTGACAACCCACAGGGGGTTATCATCCCACAGTTGGAGCTAGTTGTTGAGACCTTTTCATGCCTCCATTTTTACCTTCCACATTCTATTTACCCCACTTCTTTACTCCATTTCTTTTCTCCCTTCCATACCTTCCCTTATTCCCATTTCCTTTTTAACCTTCCTGGGTTACTATACTTAGCCATATTTCAGTTCATGAGTTGGCAGGATTTCATTTCAATCCACTTACTCATTTCATAAGTTTGTTTCAACACTTAGAATTTTTCTTCAATTTCGTGGGTTTGCAGGTTCAAACATTCACTCTCCTTTATCTGTGACCCTCACTTTTCACTTCAAGTTTTGTGATCTACATTTCGACCATCACTTAAACTTTGGCCTCATCACGGATGACGCTCTCTATTGGCACAAGGGAAGACCCAGGGTTCAGCTCCAATAGTGCACCAATAAGCCTTAACTATTGGCCCTTTCGACAACACCTGCAAAGCAAATGCAGTCTCACCCGAAGTAGTTATGAGGGGGTTGCAGGACAGAAATATCTACAACCAAAGGAAATATCAAGTGGATGTAACACAAGAACAACACAACATTCATATATCACTTATCAACTTAGATCTATTTTGCACATCTACTTAAAATATCTAAATCAATAATGCAATCACGGTATATCAATGACAGGGACAAAAGATCAATCAAACACAACACAAAATATACGTGGTTCACTCTCTCTCTCTAGGGATACGTCCACAAAAATGTGCTTTATAATGTATTAAGAAGAAGCATACATTTCTTGTCTGGACTCTTAGCTAGCAGATCTTCTTTCTCTTCTCTCTCTCTCTCCCCTCCCTGCGCACCCAGCTGCAGGATTGATCTTTGCACCCAGCTGAAGATCTTACAATACCAGAAGGCTCTCACACTCATCACTTCTCTCTCTCTTGACAATAGTCTCTCCCAACAACAATCAGATCGATCAATAAGCACAATGACAAACTATCTCGATACCAAACAAAGAAAACCCAAACTAGTTCCTCTTGACCTATATTTATACATTACAATCACTCATCGACAACCTTAGGCTAAAACCTAGGTGTCCAAAACCATAGGTGTCTAAAACCCTAGGTCAACTTGACCCATATTTTCAAGGCTTTGCCAGCTTCTCTTTCCTTTCTTCTCATGCGGTGCTCCAAAGCATCCAATGGTAGCTTTTTCCTCTTTTTGAGTTGTCCATGATCCTTATTCCTTTCTTATCTGTCATCCCCGATCTCCTCGTCCAACAAATTTCTTTCTCTGGCTTCGCTCCATCTTTTCTGGTATTTTGCTCACTTCAACCCAATAACAATCATTGTGTCTTCCATGCAGTTTGCATTCTCCCTTTTCTTCCTTGATATTTGCATGCATCCATAACCAAGGGCCAATAGGCCCCCAACACTCACTTGTGACTCTTCCCGAGGCACTTCAGATTTGATCTCCCTATTTTGCTTCGACTCCAAACTGCGCAGTGCAGCCTCTGTGTTCTTCTCTTTTCCTCCTCACCATCTCTTGTGCAAACTGTATTTTTTGTGTCTGGTACCCAGTTTCAACTACACCTGGTACCTAGAACCTTTTCTTCATGCTTTTACTGAGAGCTGGGAGGCAGCTGGTTGTCATAGTACAACTTCAGTCGGCTCCCATTCACTAATCCTTCCTTCCACTCCCCATTCATAGTATTCAATTGCGCAACTCCTCCCTCTGTAACATAAACGATCTCGTATGGCCCTAGCCAATGTGTTCTAAAATTCCCAGGATGTTTTAAGAACTTGTTGTCATATACCAGTACTAGATCAACTTGCTTGAATGCCTTCTTCTTTATGTGCCTATCATGATAGGCCTTCTCTCTTTCCTTCTGAACCTACTGATGGAATACTACAATGAATCTATCTTCTTAAAATTCAACCAATTGTGCAATCCTCTCTTGAACAGCACTAGGTTCATCCATATCTATAAAGGCAACAATTCTCAGGCTTGGTACCAAATATTCCCTTGGAACAACAACTTCAAGACCATATACTAATTTGAACGGGGTCTGCATTGTTAGCTTCTTGCAAGTGGTTCTATATGCCCATAATACTACTGGTACTCTTAAATCCCAATCATCCATGTTCACACTGCAAATATTTGTGAGCGTTGTCTCCAAGATCTTCTTAAATGCTTCAACTATCCCATTTGCTTGTGGATGGTACAGTGTGCTCTTCTGATGGTGGACTACAAATTCTTCATTCAAGCCTTCAACTGTCTTATTGATGAAATGTGTTCCTTGATCACTCATAAGAATATTTGTGCATCCAAACCTGGTTATGATGTCATCAAATATGAAGCGTGTAGTTGTAGTTGCACTATAGTCCTTGAATGCTCTTGCTTCGACCCATCTTGTCAAGTATTTTGTTGTTGTAATTATGTACCTTTCTCCTGTACACTTTCCTGGTGGATTTATAGGTCCAACAAAGTCAATGGTCTAGTTCTCAAATGTTTGTAGGATCAGTTGTGGTGTTAATGGAATTTCATATCTTCTGGATGGTTTCCCAACCCTCTGGCATACATCAGAGGCTCCAAAATAGTCTTTAGCATCTCTGTGTAAAGTAGGCCACCAAAGGCCATCTCTAAGAACCTTCTGCGCAGTTGCTTTCCTTGCATAATTTCCTCTTGTGATTCCTTCATGAGCTTCTGCGAGGATCATAGGTTGTTCTGTGTCCATAACACATCGTCACAATATCTCATCCAGTCCCATATTGTATATATGTTTGGCAATAAGTGAGAAATCACCACTAGTTGTTTCTTTTGAGGAATTGTGTACTCACTAGGTTCCATTCTTGTTGATAGGAATTGGACTATCTCTGTGAAGTGGTCATCGATATTTCTAATGGCTAGTAGTTGTGCATCTGACAGTGCATCCTCTAAACTAGTTAGCTCTTCTCCATGTTCCAACCTTGATAAGTGGTCAGGACCTTTGTTCATTCTCCCTGGCTTTACTATGATCTCAAAATCATATTCTTGAAATAACAACATCCATCTGCATATCCTTCCCCCAACATTGGCTTGTTGACTAGGTAATTCACCACGGAGTGATCAGTAAACATTTTAAAGTGTCCTCCCAACAAATAGTGGTGAAATTTATGTAGTGCATACACCAGGGCTAATCCCTCTCTTTCAGTTGTGGTGTAGTTAATCTCAGCAGTGGATAGCTTCCTGCTAGCAAAGGCTAACGGGTGGTCAATATTTCCTTCTCCCGGTTGTGCTAACACAACTCCCAATGCAATGGATAATTCATCGACATGCACATGAAACTCCTTAGTCCAATCTGGGAAAACCAGAATGGGCACAGTAACCATCTTCTATTTCACTGTGTCGAAGCTCTGTTGGCATTCTTCTATCCAACTAAACTGACAATCCCTCTTCAACAGCTTCTCCATGGTCACTGTAATCTGAGCATATCCCTTAATGAACTTTCTGTAGTAGCATGTGTGTCCCAACGTAGTGCGCAACTGTTTGATTGACGTAGGAGGGGGTAGATCAACTATAATGGAAATTTTGGATGAATCTACTAGCAATCCTTTCTTACATACAATATGACCTAACAACACGCAAAATGGTGAAAATAAAATACATTTATTTAGGTTTAAATAAATTTGACATTGACTACATTTATCCAACATTAGCCTTAAACATTCAATGTGATTTTTCAATAAGCTAAAAATAGTCCAATCATCAAAGTATGATTCTAAACATTTATGCAGAAATTTCTTGAATGCTTCGACCACCACCCTAGAGAAGATGGCTAGGGAATTCTTCAATCCGAATGGCATCATTGTATATTGGTAGGATCCCCATTTTGTTGCAAATGTGGTCTTATGGCGGTCTTCCTTGGAAATCTGGATCTGATGGTATCCTCAAAATCCATCTGTATAAGAATATACTTCCTGGCCTCCCACATTATCTAACACTTCATCAATGAATGGTGTAGGGAAGGGGTCATGAAAACAAGCATCATTCATCTTCCTGAGGTCTACGCATATCTTGATTTCTCCTATTTTCTTGTCTTGCACCACCATAGGGTTTATCCACTCTAACTCTTTGGCAGGTTCTATAATCCATGCTTCTAGCATTCTGTCAAGCTCAATTTTCACTTTCTCCTTATATTTAGGGTTCAGTTTGTAAGGTATTGGTTTGACTGGTCTATCATATAGCTTCAAAGGGATCCTCATCTATCCCATAGGCCCTTTAATTCCCTTCATATCAGTGAACTTGGTTGGAAACAAGTCCTGATATTCGTGCAGTAACTCTGTAATTTTATCAATGGTGTCTTCTCTATTCCAATATTGACTTTCTTGATTTTTATTGGCTATCCAATGAATGACATCTCAACTCCTAGTCCTTCCACATCTCTCTGGCCTTCTATTTCTGCGATGTTCACCTTCCTCAGATCATCGTCTTCATTGGCATTGATGTTGTAACAGCCTTGAAGTTTCTGGAGAGGCGCAGTCCATTCATCCTCTTCCTGTTATAAGGAAAGGCTAGATACCTCCTTGAATACTTTCTGTCTCACAACCTTCATTTCTTGATCTACTGAAGGATATTGAATTTCAAATAAGAAGGTGGTTACAAAATTATGAGTCATAAATTTCCAATATGTAGTGATGAGGCACAGTTCTTCTTAAAGGTACCAGTTGATAGGTGTCGTGTCCAACATGTTGATGAATCTGTGTACCCATTGTTCTTGAGGAATGTTGCTCCAAGCCTCCTCACAGCTTCGCACATGGTCCTTTGGGCAGTTTCAACCTGTGTAGCGAACTTCGCAACCTTCTACTTGTGCTGAGAATCACGCTGTCATCAGAGTACAACATTGTACCCAATTTGTAATATTATTTTTGTGTGTCCCCCACCATCTTGTTGGTGTGGATTTCAAGGCCTCATCCATCACCAATAATCTTTGTTGTATTGGTACACTTTATTCAAATTCTGACAAGAAGGTTTCTAAAGGGTTCAGACCATCAAATGTGGGTAAGTTACTTACGGTTGTGCCGATACAGTGGACTTCTCTGGTTAATCTAGCACATCTTCTTGTATATACTTCATACATCTTATTCTGTCAATTCTCTAGTGCTTATTCTGAGTCTGATGAACATGTGTTGTCACTTTGCTAGCTTAGATTCCCATTGATTGTAGGATTAATGTAATCTTGTTTTCTGGTTGTTAGTTTATATATGTTTTCTAGTGCATATGCATGGTCTTCTCTGATAGGTTATGTGTACCGTTGACCTTCATCTGGATCTAAAAGTGCGATAACCCTAAGGCCATATTTTTCAAAAGTCATACGTCTTTTTTTTAAATCAACCACAATAGAGTTATTGAAGGCCCAATCAATTCCTAACAGTGCAGGGTAAGGGAAACTGTCATCAACTATTTCAATTACCTCAAAATCTGCAAATGTTCTTACTTCGTCAATGTCCACAGGGACATGCTCCAATTGTCCAAATGGGTTGACATCTTGTTGGTTAGCCATCCTAAGCCTAATAGGGGAATAAATAAACTTCAGTTTTCCCATCAGTGCCCAGGTTTGCTTCATCATGACATTGACCTCTGACCCTAAGTCGAGGACTACATAGTCTATCTCATACTCTCCTATTTGAGCATTCAGATGTAATTCCTTCTTTGTCCTTCTCTTCTTACCAATTTGGTGTAATTCCCCATTCATTAAGGGATCTATCTTTCCTAGCTCGTATTGCATGATTAAATTTTGTAATTCTTGTACAGTTCTTTCGTGCTAAACCAACTTAATACAAGTGTATAAAAATTCCATGAGCTTGCTGATCTAAAAATGAAGAAGACTTGAAAAACTTGAAAACTTATTGCAAGTGAATGTTATGTGTTTAAAGCAAAATGATCAGTTTGCAACACATAAAATAAAGGATTACTTATGTAGATTATACATAGACAGCAGCATAAACATTGAACATAAACACATATGCACATCAATTGATAAAGGAGTTCACCCCTCTTATGGGCTACATCTCCTGGTCCAACTTCCAATGGATCATTATAATTAATTGCTCAAAAAGTGCTCAAAAACATGTCTTACAATGCTCAAACTGACAAATCGACTACTCCAATGGCTTCCCAGCGTCCCTAAACCCCTGTCTGGGCTCTTTCGGCACCTCAATCGGTCGAAAAATGAAGAAGTTAGGCCTCCTAGAAGTCTCCCTCTTCAAGCTTGTTGTCTCTGGTTCTACAATTCGCACCCCCTTTGAATGAACCTGGCTCACACGCTCTTTTAAGCGCAAAAACCCAGCACCGGGTGCAACCGCGCCAACGGTGCAAACCGTAGAATGGTTAAGGGCACGCCAACCCCTAACCGTCTCGGCACCTGGGCATATGGCCATGTGACCTCGCGCTTTGATAAAAGGTGGTTACCGTTTGAAAACCGTGGAACCAACTCACGCGCTCCAGATCGCGGGCACATGGCACATAATATATGACCAAGGGTTATAAAAACCTCGCGCACCAAACCACGCACATACACTTTAATATGGTCACATGTTTGTAATAGGACCATGGGTTATGTTACAAACCCGCGCGCAAACAGTCGGGTAATATACAATGTGGTCATATGTGTTGAACAAAACAACGGGCCGGGGCTAAGCCCCGGCCCGACCCCCGACCATTTACACATTTAAATGACTATAAAAGCATTGCAATGGGTTATATGTTAAGTCACAACCCGTGGGCGTATTGGTCGGACGTTTATACAAAGGCATTTAATAGTGGGGGAGGTCCGGGGGTCGAACCCCGCGGACTTCCATAGTTTTTATACAACCATAATGAACCAACCAACGAGGGACACGTGGCACCCATGGATTGGGCCACGTGCCCTCATACCATTTATTGTCAACAAGACATGTGTCGCTCCATGATTCACCAACTACTAACCAATGAACGCTTGCCACGTCATCCACCTGACACATCATCGTACAGACTTTACGATCCTACCACGTCATCGTACGGACTGTACGGACAGGTACAGTCAGCATAAAAATTTTGCATGTTTGGCTTGGCGAACAGATCACGATATCTTCTTCATACGACATCCATTTGACAAAGTAAATATACCACCGGAATCAAGAAGACGAGACGAACGCAATGGCATTGTTTTTGTCGCATTCCGAGCACTTTGAAAATTGAGCAAAATTTGATCCCATGATCACACCTCCCCATTGGGAAGCTTTTGGACCACCAAAAGACTATCTCAGTCTATGTGAAGATGAGGGTATAGTTCCCTCACCCTTCCAACCTCAATCCACTTGGCCTTGCTTGGATTTTTCCCTTTAAGACCAACTCACAAATACTCCACATTTCCTCGCTTCGAAGTTCGCATTCTCCTATCAAGGATGGTGTCTTCCTGCAGTTCTGTTAGATACTCTGGAGAGAAATCATCTATGGAAGGAATTTGAACATTCTCTCCTTGATCATCAATCAATGGAGGCTCATACAACTTCAAATTCTTAACATTAACAACTGCATACATCTGCATATATGGAGGCAAATCTAAACGAAAAGCATTGTTACCAATCTTGTCGACAATTTTGAAGGGACCATATCGAATTGGTTTCAACTTTTTACCTTATCCTTTAAGCCTCTCCTTGCTGATGTAAAGCCACACTTCATCACCAACTTCAAAATTGTGATCAACACGATGCTTGTCATGTCTCGTTTTGTACTTGGCCTGAATCTTTTCCAACTGCTCTTGCACCACTTAATGTATCGACTAAATTTGTTCAATGAACTTCTCTGCCCGATCAATATCATATTGCCCATCAACAAAAATATCTTTCCCAAAGATAAAATCTAAAGGCGACTTGGGCAAATATCCAAAACATGCCTCAAATGGCGATGTTTGTGTTGAAGAGTGCTTAGCTCGATTGTACGCATGTTGAACGTAGTGTAAATGTTCATCCCAAAGCTTAGGATGCTTACTGCAATAAGCATGAAGAAGATGTACCACTGTATGATTCACTACCTCTGTCTGACCATCTGTCTACGGATGAAAAGCTGTGCTCTTCTTAAGCTTGGTGTCCATGAGTGCCCACAAACTTGACCAAAAAATTCCAACAAATCGAGAATCCTGATCAGAAATAATGGACTTGGGCAAACCAAAATGCACCCAAACATTTTGAAAAAACAATTGTACCGTTTGTTCTGTTGTTACCTGTTTAGTACAAGGCATCAATATACACATCTTTCTAAAATGATCAACCACAACATAAAGATAATCATGACCTCTTCTTGACATAGGTAAACCACCAACAAAATCCATGGAAATACTTTCCCAAGGTCGAGAAGGAACTGGAAGTGG
>ML798633.1:689195-701301 GCA_009831015.1 Picea engelmannii | reverse complement strand
GTATCCAGTTATCTAACTTTTCAGCGTTAACTTCTCCATTATAAAGTGGCAACTCAAATTTTATATCAAGCTTTAATGAAGGAATTTGCGAAGGAGTTTTACCATGCCCATTTGGAAGATGTTTCGAACTGGTAGAAGAAGAATAAGAAGAAGAAGATGATGGAGGAGAGGGTGGTGGAGAAGCACCATTCCCTCCATCTCCGCCTGGAGTCTTGTCACCACCGCCTTCCTTATGCATTGAAGGGTTGGAGCCTTCACCTTGCGACATTATGTTCTGTTCCATCATCACCTTCATCATATCTCTCAACTGTATGATAGTCTGCCTGAAATCTTCCTCTTCAGCCGGAACACGTTCACGATCTTCTGCATGAGCCATGCTTGGTGAAAGTCTCTCTGCAACTTGTGGTGAATGAAACTGCTTCCTCCTTGTCGGATAAGAACTTGGCTCCACAATTTGACCTTCTCCTCTTGTGAGTTTCAACCTTGTGAGCATCAGAAACAAAACTTGCAAACAATCAAGTCTTCAAAACCAGTGCTCTGATACCAAGTTGATCTAAAAATGAAGAAGACTTGAAAAACTTGAAAACTTATTGCAAGTGAATGTTCTGTGTTTAAAGCAAAAGGATCAGTTTGCAACACATAAAATAAAGGATTACTTATGCATATTATACATAGACAGCAACATAAACATTGAACATAAACACATATGCATAGCAATTGATAAAGGAGTTCACCCCTCTTATGGGCTACATCTCCTGGTCCAGCTTCCAATGGATCATTATTATTAATTTCTCAAAAAGTGCTCAAAAAAATGTCTTACAATGCTCAAACTGACAAATCAACTGCTCCAATGACTTCCCAGCATCCCAAAACCCCTGTCTGGGTTCTTTCGGCACCTCAATCGGTCGAAAAATGAAGAAGTTAGGCCTCCTGGAAGTCTCCCTCTTCAATCTTGTTGTCTCTGGTTCTACAATTCACACCCCCTTTGAATGAACCTGGCTCACACGCTCTTTTAAGCACAAAAACCCAGCACCGAGCGCAACCGCGCCAACGGTGCAAACCGTAGAACGGTTAAGGGCACGCCAGCCCCTAACCGTCTCGGCACCTGGGCATATGGCCATGTGACCTCATGCTTTGATAAAAGGTGGTTACCGTTTGAAAACCGTGGAACCAACTCACGCGCTCCAGATCGCGGGCACATGGCACATAATATATGACCAAGGGTTATAAAAACCCCGCGCACCAAACCGCGCACATACACTTTAATATGGTCACATGTTTGTAATAGGACCACGGGTTATGTTACAAACCCGTGCGCAAACAGTCAGGTAATATACAATGTGGTCATATGTGTTGAACAAAACCACGGGCCGGGGCTAAGCCCCGGCCCGACCCCCGCCCATTTACACATTTAAATGACTTTAAAAACATTGCAATGGGTTATATGTTAAGTCACAACCCGTGGGCGTATTGGTCAGACGTTTATACAAAGGCATTTCATAGTGGGGGAGGTCTGGGGGTCGAACCCCGCGGACTCCCATATTTTTTATACAACCATAATGAACCAACCAACGAGGGACACGTGGCGCCCATGGATTGGGCCACGTGCCCTCATACCATTTGTTGTCAACAAGACACGTGTTGCTCCATGATTCGCCAACTACTAACCAATGAACGCTTGCCATGTCATCCACCTGACACATCACCGTACGGACTTTACGGTCTTTCCACATTATCGTATGGACTGTACGGACTGTACGGACAGGTACAGTCAGCATCAAATTTTTGCATGTTTGGCTTGGCGAACAGATCGTGATATCTTCTTCATATGACGTCCATTTGACAAAGTAAATATACCACCGGAATCAGGAAGATGAGACGGACGCAATGGCACTATTTTCGTCACATTCCGAGCACTTTGAAAATTGAGCAAAATTTGATCCCCTGATCACTTGCTTACCTCTTTTCCTTCTTTTGGCAAAGTAGACTAATCAAATGCCAAAGGAATTCCATATTCTCTCACTTTTGGTCTTGTCTTTGATGTTGAGCCTTGGCTTCCTATGAATTATTTCCTGGCTTCCTCAAACATCTGTCTTTCTTTCCTTGCATCAATCATTTGTGTCTTCTCTGTAGCTTTCCTGATCCTTGAGTCTTTTGTAATCTTCCCTTGGGTTATTCTGTCATCTCCTGTAACAACACCTCCTTTGGTTATAACAGTGAATCTAGGGTCTTCTTCGTGAGGTTCAACATATATCAGTTGCACTTGCGGGTTATGTTGAGGTCCTCGTCTCTCCTGAAGCTTAGCTAGCAACACAAGACAATCTTCTATAACGTGGTCAAACGAGTTGTAGTAGCTGCAAGTGGTACAAGGGTTCTGACAATCCCTTGCAAGGTGTCCTGGTTGTGTGCAGTTATAACAAATTATTCTTCCTCGACCTCGACCCATTCCTCCTCCTCGTCCTCTTCCTCTGAATAGTTATATTGCATAGTGTTTCCTTCTTGTTGTACTTCACCTTGGATCTTATATATGTCTCTTGACATTTCATGCATGAGATCATAAGCCCTACAATCCCTATCATCATGTCCTCTTGACTTACAGAATGTACAATACAAATTTGTAGGTGTATGAACATACTTTTGCATGTAGTAGCACTCACTAGTACGATGTTTGTTTCTGTATACCTTGCACCAGGGTAAGGTGACTTGCTTCAAGGGGCTCGAAGCTCCAGAAGCCAAGTATTCATTGAACATAGGGAAGTGTTCCTTATCATGGCCTTCTGATATGCATATGACACATGATATGTCTTCTCTTTTATCTTTTCCCTTGTCTTTCTTCATATCTTCGACCTGCAGAGACAAACTAGTTAGCTGACTCAAGATATGGCTCATACCTGAGTTGGATTCTCCCATAGGGGATAATTCTAGCTTCATGGTGATCTCCAAAGCCTCAAAATCTGAAGCAACCTTCTGTTTCATTAGGGGAACTCTGATGTGTGGTAGAAGGGCAGCAATGAACCATTCCTTGTTATGCTCATCTGGGATCTAAAAATTCAATCAGCCTGTTAAGGTCTTGAATCTCTGATCAAACTCCCAAATAGGTTCAGCCACCTTTTGCTTGATCTCTTTCATCTCTATGATACATTGGGATTTTGACTTAGGTTTCTTGAATTATTCAATCAGTGCATTCTTGATCTGATTCAATGGCTTAGGCTGCGCAAGTCCTTGGGCAAGTTTCATGTACCAACTCAGTGCGTGATCTATGAGAGTTGTACTGAACTGAGATTTTTTGACAGCTTCATCTGTGACATTCTTAATGTTCCATACAGCTTCACATAGAAACCATTGTTGATCAGGATCTTCAGATCCGTCTCCCTTAAAGATAGGGAGTCTCATCTCATCTTCCATAGATCTTCCTAGGGTTCCTGACTGAATATGTAGTGGACTACTATTGACAGTGCTCTGGACGCTCTGGTGACTGGGATTACTCTGGTTTCTTAATACTACTGAATCAACAGGAGGGATAATAGTACTTACTTCGATGGTCTGCGTAGTTTCTGAGGTTTTAGGTTCTCCTTGGCGAAGCTCTGCAGCTTTTCCTTCCTATACCCTAATGGGTTTTGAATGTTCTTCGTATGTCAGTTCTTCTTCTTCTCCACTGTAGAAACCTTCCTCCCTATAGTTTTGCATAAATAGGTTCACAAGATGAGCTTCTCTGAATACTCTCCCACTGCACGTATTTCCATCTTTTGTGTCGTTGTTGCTGTCCAAATTTTTGAACATTAGCCTTTCTTGATCCGACCAATCTATTGTGTCTTCAAGATGTTCTTCTCATGCAATAGCATTTTGAGTCTCAACTTCAAAAAATGCAGAAATTTCCCTTTGTGTCCCTTAAAGAAATATCTCTCGGCTTGGTTATATGATTCTACTCTATCAACAACAAACTCTGTGATGTACCCTCCAATGGTGATATCAAACCAATGATCTATAGCTCGTGTTATCAAATCTTTTGACCTTATTTATTAGCTCGGACGTCCAAACCAAGGGAGGTCTAGATTGGATCTCGAACTGAGTATCTGCTAATCTAGCTAGCCACTCATATAGCTCCTGATGGATCCCTCCAAAGAATATCTCGTGTATATCGGTGAAGATATATCTTTCTAGCCAATCCTCAGTGCTAAGATTAGGGTTCTTATTCTGGGCTTCAACGAAGTCCTTCTCTTGATCCTCTATCCACTTTTGAATCTTTGTCTTCGATGGAAACCACCTTGACATTCCCTCAAAAAGATTCTCATCCTGGCAACGGAATCATTTGTTGGCATAGGGGAAGACCTAGGGTTTAGCTCCAAGAGAACACCAACAAGCCCTAACTACTAGCCCTTTCAGAAACACCTGTGAAGAAGATGCAGTCTCACCTGAAGCAGTTATGAGGGGGTTGCAGGATAGAAATGTCTACAACTAAAGGGAAAATCAAGTGGATCTAACACAAGAACAACACAACATTCATATATCACTTATCAACTTAGATCTGTTCTTCACATCTACTTATCATATCTAAAGCAGTAATGCAATCACATTATATCAATGACAGAGATAGAAGATCAATCACACACAACACAAAATATACGTGGTTCACCCTCTCTCTAGGGCTACGTCCACAGAACTATTCTTTATAATGTATTAAGAAGAAGCATACAGTTCTTGTCTATGCTCTTAGCTAGTAGATCTTATTTCTCTTGTCTCTCTCTCTCCCCTCCCTGTGCACCCAGTTGTAGGGTTAATCTTCACACCCAACTGGAGATCTTACAATACCATAAGGCTCTCACACTCAGCACTTCTCTCTCTCTTGACAATAGTCTCTCCCAACAACAATCAGATCGATCAATAGCAACAATGACAACCTATCTCGATACCAACCAACGACAACCTGACCTAGGTCGTCTTGACCTCTATTTATACATTAAAATCACTCACCGACAGCCTTAGGCCGAAACCTGTGTGTTAAAAACCCTAGATACCAAAACCCTAGGTGTCTAAAACCCTAGGTCAACTTGACCCATATTTCCAGGGCTTCACCAGCCTGTCTTTCCTTTGTTCTCATGCGGTGCTCCAAATCATCCAATGGTATCTTCTTCCTCTTGCTAAGTTTTCCACGATCCTTCTTCCTTTCTTATCTATCATCACCGATCTCCTCGTCCAATGGCTTTCTTTCTTGGGCTTCGCTCCATCTTTTCTGGTATTTTGCTCACTTCAACCCAATAACATTCATTGTGTCTTTCGCGCAGTTCGCATTCTCCCTTTTCTTCCTTGATCTTCGCATACTTCCATAACCAAGGGAAAACACACTCCAAATTATTTCATTCTTCATGCATACAATTATGATTGACCATTCCTCTACAATTAGTATAATTTTGATCATCTCTACAACCGTAGGTTGGCGGGTTCACAAAAATCTTATATTAAAATCCTATCACACCCGTCCCCGCCATTTTTTTGTGTTTCCTAGTACACATTAATTACTTTTAAATGCTAACAACTGTTGTGCGGGCCCAAAAAATATCGTCATTAATGGAGAAAGGATCGAGGAATACTTCATTAAAATATCATTTAATCTTCATTTGCCAAGGGATTAAAATATCATTCTCTCTCTGAAAATTTTTATTTGATATCATTATCTAGCTAAAGAAATAGTTTTGTCAACTTAAAGGTAGAATCAACTTGACAACAGTTCTATGGTGACACTCTGAATATTTTTGTCCATGAAGATCAAAACTTCCAGTGGTCGAGAGAATACTTGTATTATTCCTCCCCTCCTATTGCACAGAAAGATGAGAATGTAATTTGGACATCTGCAATTGCTTGTTTTGGTTGTGTTCTTCAGGTTTTCGATTGTAAGGAAATCGTTGCATGGTGTGTGGAAAAGTATGTATCGAATCAAATAGTTATATAGCTTCAAGGACATTCTTCGATTTCTCTTTCGCCTCAAGTCTTCTGCAATATGTTAAAGCTACCAGAGTCAACTCTTACTTTCAAAGGTGAAGATTGCAGAGAATTCTTGAATAAAAATAACAATGGTCTTGACCTCCTGTCAGAGTATTTGCAGAATCTTGCATTTGTCCCAGCAGAAATAACCAGAATCCAGGTCGAATCTCTAAAAACTCCCTATGGAGAAATTGCATGGCTATTTACCAGAGTGACAAGTCAGGAGAACATTACTTATGTATCTAAAATGATTTTATATATTTTGTATTTTATAGTTCAAGAATGTGGTATTTTTTATTAGGGAAAGATCATTTCTATCGAAATCTCTTCTCAATTTTTGCACTACAAAAAAGATAGAAAATTATTTATGGCCTCTTATTTGATATTTGTTATTGTGCATTGTTGCTAATTCCCAAACTTAACCATCAGTAAAAGGGTAAATTGTGAAATAGATCCCATCACCTTTTGGTATCAGGCATTGTGGAGGCATAAAACCCATCTATATTTCTATGAAGTTTATAATGTTTTTTTTTCAGTCTTCAAAAATCTTTTTTGGGGAGAAAACACTCCAAGGATATATGTTGAAGCTACCAATTTTTTAAAGAAAAAGGGGACAATGGAGAAAATGGAGAATCATGATATCATAAGGATATTCTTCTTAAAAGAAAATCCTTATTTCCTTTTGTATTATGTATCATATAAATTATTTATTACAGAGGTGGCAAGAAAATATAATTTATGGTTGCAATTTTTTCATGAAAAGAGGAAAAAACGATTTATTCCCCTTCCATGGAAGATTGGAGAGCTTGTTTTCATAAATATAAATAAAATTGAAAAAATTACAAATCATTTTAACGATGTGAGTATCAGTAAGGTTCAGTAACTCTTTCATTCAAATTGTCTTGAGCAAAGAAGAAGAAGTTAATAGCCAAATAACTCCTATACATAACGTTGGCGATTTAAAAACATTACTTAGAAGTAATAATCTTTACAAGCAAAGGGGGAAAAGTCCCAATGAAAGAAGTGATCAATCTCTAGTTGTCACTCCTAAGAATACTACCTCTAGGAGAAGTGCTCCAATGGCCCACCCAATTAAAAAGAATGTCAACAATAGTTCCATTGGAGGGGGAGAGAAGAATCCTCCCTCTGGAAAAATTGAAAGTTCACATAAGTTTCCCATGAGAAAGAAGAGAAAAAACCCAGTGCAAGAGGAAGAAATAATCTTATAGAAAATGATATCCAAAGATTTTCCTTGAAATATATGGAACTAGAAGTTGACATTGAAAAAACAATTCCTGCAATAGAAAAGAAGGAGCATATTGCTCAGCAAGATTCTTTACTAGAAGTTATTGGGAATGAGATCTTTAGTGAAGAAGAATCCTTCACTTTTCAAAGTGTTGCTTTTGATAGAGAATCTAAAAATTTGATTGTAGAAAGAATTGACCAGAAAAAATAAAAAGGAAAGGCTCGCTTAAAGGTCGACCTCGAGTATGTGTGACTATCCCAGATTTCCAAAATTCATAAGGCAACCGAGGATGCACTTGACAACTCTATTGATGGTTTAGAGGCCGTAAATGCCAACTTAAAAGAAAAGATCAAAGAGTTGGAGGCTTCCTTGATGCCTCTTCCCATCCTGGTCAGTCCTTTGACAATGATTAAAACAACTACACCTGGTATCAAATTAAAGGGATCTTCAAGTTTTCTCACAACAGTCTAAAATTATGTTGAGAAAAACATTAAAAAGAGAATGTCATTGATAATATAGGCATGGGAGGTATCAAAAAATATTGTTTCTTTTGGTTCAAGAGAACATGCATTTCATGAGTATCTCCAAGCTGATTTTAAGAATGAAGAAGGATTTTACACAGATGTTGTTTTACCATTTGGGATAAAATTATCAAACATGACAGAATTAAAGAGAAGAGAAGAAGATTTTCCCTCTCCTAGTCGGATCAAACAACTAAATGCATGTTGGAAAGAAAAGATCAATAATTTGAGAAACATTGTCCAAACATGCAATGAATCTATAGTGAAAAGAGAAGAATTATTCATAAGTCTCACAAAAATAGGTTTAGCAAGAAGCGTTGATGAGGTGAAAGATCATAAATTAATTTTCAATTCAATGTTTATGACAAGGCAACAATTTGATGAACACGTGGAAATACTAAAGGGATTATTAGATGAGAAATTTAATGGCATAATTGAATATGGTGAAGAAGAGATAGATAATTGGCTTATCAATTATTCTGTGAAAAATCAAGATATTGAGGAGTCAATCCATGACATTTCTCATGACCTAAGAGATTTAGAAGGTTAATTGTTTAATATCAAAATTAGGCATGAAATAAATGTTGCGCCAATGAAGAATTACATTGAAGATTGGTTTAAGAGGGCAATCAATAAATTAACTAAAGAGGGCCAAGAAACAATAGTTGAGATAGTTCATGTAACTGTCAATGAGGAAAATAAAAAGACATCAACAAGCAAGTAAAAAATGAGAGATACCATCATATTAATTTTATATTGATCACATTGTGTTTTCCTTATCATTTTTTCATCCATTTATTCCACTTTTTTTATTAGAAAGGTTTAACTAAAATATGATAACTTCTTCTTGTCTTCTTTCCAGGTCTTGCCACTCTTCCTTCGCCCACCTTCTTATCTCCATGGCTTACTTATTTTTTATATTTACTTTTATAGTCTGTGGGAGCAATAATCCTAGTCCTCTGGACAAATGTATTTAATTTCAAAGCATTGTAATAGACTTTAATATTTTTTTAGAAATCCCAAGAGAACTAAGTCGGGATCAATTTTGACTGTGTTATTTAACTCTGAGTTTTTGGTATAAAATATTTGAGATTGGTCTATCATTTTCTTCCTTTGAGCTCCACATGTGTCTACTCTATTGAAGTTCTCTTATGCGTACAGATCATCATCTTTTATTTTTATTTGTGATAATAAATATTTATTTTAGCTATGATGGATGTGAGAAAATTTTAATTATGTTTTCAAATGTGTGATATATGAGGTTCCTAGTCATCTCTCAGGAATTCTCTTTAAAATAAAAAAAAATTGGTTTTCTGCAACTTTTATCTTTCTTTGAATATAATAGTGTACTTTCTCAAAGTCCTATATCATTTTGGAAATCCATAATATCAAAGAATATCATAAAATAGAGAGGAGTACTACCTCTATAAAAACGTAAGAGGATTTGTATCCTCGTGAGGTTGTCTTTTCGGTCCTGACAGATTCAAGCGTCAACAGGAACATAATTATAATTTTTCACTGGACAATTGCAAAACACAAATCTTGAGATCCATTGAACTCTACATAGAGTGGAATGGATTTGGGGTATCATATAGTTGTTTTAATTAACCAATTCAATTCCATGAATTGATGATAGACATTAATTAAAATCCTCTCACTCTAAAATTTTCTTAAGAGTCCATTAAATTGAAGCTCAAACTATAATTCCATCTAAAAACCATCAACACACTTAGAACAACATCGAAAACATAAACAAGAGCATCATATTACTCACACATAATTTATACAACAATAAAATCGAGCATGCCATAAACACATAGATTTTACATTGGAAACCTAACTTGGAAAACCAACTTTGAATGGGGGTCAATTCTCATTTTGATAATCTTTGGTACAATTCATCTTTTATCTCCCTATGCATATTCCTCTCTTGGAAAACAAAAATCCCTTTGAGAGTGGAATTAATGAAAAAAATAGGAAGAGTTGGGGGTAAGGGGAAGACCTACAACCATGACCCTTTATTTCCCATTCCTCAGTCTTCTCTCCTATTCTATTTTTCTTATTTCATTTAATTCTTTTTTTTCCTCGATTTTTCTTTTGTCTTATTCAACTTTTACATTGCATTGATTTACAAAGTTTTCTAACCTTCATAAATAGTTGAATTTCTCTTACATGTACCAAGTCTTACAACCGTTCATTGGTTCAAATCCATTTCAGAGTAATTTTAGTCCATTTGTTTCCTTTAGGATATCTAAAATCAATTATTTTCCCTGGAGAAATATCCAATTTAGTAATGATCTCAAAAGAAGCATATGGTGGACTCTTATGCATATTGGCAACATTTTTCAAAATCCTAAAATCAAGAGATAATTTATCAAAGATTAATTTGCCCTTAAGTGGACCAATAAAATCCTGGAACAATTTGACATTGTTTCTTTGATTAATTAATTCCTCATTGTATTTCTCAAGGCTGTAAACCCAATTATCATTTTTCCATGGAGAAGGCAATCCCAATTTGATTGAAGAATTAAATTTTTCTCTGAAATTTTTCTCTGAATTAACTATGAGTAGGCTTTACTAATTTCAATGTGTACTTGTCATGATAAGGCTTTAGTTTGTTGTATGACATCATTGTTGGGTATGTGTTATATTATTTGCACAATTTTTGGGTGGTCTTTTTCCTTTAGTGGTTTGCCCCTGAATTTTTTTTGGGGGGGTGGTTTATTCACAAATTTTTGGGTGATCTTTCGCCTTTGGCAGGGGCAGTTTTTTTCCTTTGGAAGTTGATCTGTAAACTATCGTGGATATTCCACTAGAACTGTTTGTCGCAACAGATCTAATAAAATACTGAAATCTTTACTATTAAGGTTATTTTTCCTTTAGATCTCCAAAATATTTAGTTGTTGATTTTCTACTTATGCATGAAATAGATAAAATGTGGAAAATAAAGAATAATAAAATACAATCACACCATCCACAAATAACATGAGATATGACTTGGAATCCTAATACAAGAGAAAAACCATCTAGAAGGTGATGTTTCTCTGCTCTCTTTTCTCTAGTATAGAAATGATGCAAGTACAAAGAAATATGCACTCTCTCTGGAGTTTCATTTGACCTTTGGCTTGTATGGATGCTACATAATATATCCTCCTATATTATGCTCACAGAATACCAATCTCAAATGTTTTTCTCAACTATGGAATAAGATACAATCCAAAATAATGGAACCCCATCTCCTCCTAGTGGCCCGATATTTAACATAGTTTGATAGCCATCTACGGGTAGGTTTTTGACTTCCTAAACCCTCAATTGTGATAGGGTTTTCAATTATAAATATTTATAAAGACTTTACTTGATAATATAAAGCATGGTATTTACCTCAGATACACATGAAACGTGAGTTTTGATCCCATCCCAATTAAAAATTGATTGGTTTAATGAAGACAAAAAAATAGTTGTGATGATTTGCAGAAACCCAAGATGCTTCTAAGCATAAAATGCTTTTGATTGACTAGAAAATATTGGCAAAGCTCTCCAATTATAAAATTCCTATCTCTCTTATCCTCTCCTATTTTGATAATCTAATTGAATATAATAAAATATCACATGCTATGATATTGATAATGTTGATATGAACTCACTTTGAATCACTTTTCTTGGTGCTATGGGGAAAAATCCCCCTAATCTAGGTCTAGTGACTAGGCAGATCCTTGACACCTTAAAAGACTGAAAAGTTTCTATTCTACCCAAATCCAACAAGACCTAATGATAATCAAGGGAAGGGAGAGGAGATCTAAATATGTACCTTAAGTCCTTATGTCTATTGTAGATCCCTTCATGTCGATGTTCATTCCAAGATTGCAAGCCTCCGCCCAAAGCTGGCTTGAAACCAATTTACAAAACAAACTATAAAAAAATATGCATAACTATCAAGATCATATAGAAGTATATATATTCATGAAAAACATTTATAAATGTAAACATAAAGACACATAGATCTGGGACAAGAAGATTTATCTTTTATTGATAACAAGATTGGAAGTCACAACCTAAATCTTGTGGGTGCCACTCCACGAACCTTGCCTGGGTTCCTCTACATTGACGCCAAGTGCACTATTCCCAATATGTTATCCTCACAACCAACATGCCAATATAGGTAAAATGGATGGATTTTATAAATAGGATGAATGGTAGGGAATGTCGAGGATGAAACTTAGAGCAGGATGCAAAAAGACTTGGAATACAAGGGAGGAATTTTGGCAGAGTTCACTTGCCTCCTTTTCATATGTCCAAAAGACCCCCCTAGGCCCTTTTATATGGATAAATAATGGTTATTCGGTTTTCAGAAAGGCTACAG
>ML798633.1:652369-686562 GCA_009831015.1 Picea engelmannii | reverse complement strand
CAAATCCACGATTATTTCCATATCTTCTGTTTACACCATTCATGTTTCTTGTGTATTTGTTCCTTTCATTGATTCTGCAATTAATTTCCTTATGTCCAAAATTTTTGCAAGTATAACAATGACCAAGAAAGAAATTTTGATACTTGGGAGTAAGTTACCCTCTTTGTGATGTAGCCCATCTGGGTTCATGATCTACTCTTATGTTGTTTCATTTATAATGATTGAAGCTTCTTTGATTCCTGAAGGTAGGAGGTCTTCTTGGATATTCATCTCTTTTGTAATCATTCCTTCTTTCTGGTATCCTGGTCCACTTCTCATCAACTATCTGTGTAGCTCTTTCTTCAACCTTATTGTTGGTATTTTCATATTCTTTGTATGAAGTTTCACCCATGCATCCAAGATGTGTTAATTATTTTGGCACTTGAGAGTTTCTTAAGCTCTTCCTCAATGAGACAACTTCTTGTTCGAGTTTCTCACAATCTTCTTCTTTCTTTATCATTTGGACCTTCTTTACTTCTGCTATTCTTCTTGCTTCTTCGAGTAGAGTTTTCAAGGAAATGATTTCTTCTCTTAGTTTCTGAAAGTCTTCTAATTGTTTCTTTAAGCTTACAACTATCTTTTCATAACTACCCAATTCACTTCTTAGTTTTCTACGTGTGTCTTTGAGCTTGATATTTCAATCTCAACATGCTTCAATTTTTTAATATTCTCATCTTATGTTGAATCATTTCTACTTCATGATTTTCTTCTTCTTCATTGTCATTTCTTTCAATCCTTGGATGAGGACATTCAAATTCAACATGTCCTACTCCTTCACAATTAAATCAAAAGAACTGACCTCTATTTTCTTCTTTGAAATTTGAGATGTTGTAATATTCTTCAACTTCTTCTTATTATTCTACTTCTTCCCTTGCATAAAGGTCTTGTAGCTTGTCCCAAATCTCTTTTGTTGATCCACATGATCCCACCTTGGATTTCGTTGAATCTATCAATCCATCCAGGATGGTATCTATTGTCAGTTTGTTGTTCCTTTTTGCTTCCTTTTGAGCTGCAATCTTTGGTTTCTTCAAAGCATTGTATTCTGAAGAAACTGAGAACCAAACATCTACCCCAAGAGCTTTCAAGTAAGTTTCCATTCTATTTTTCCAGTATTCAAAATTCCTTCCATCAAATGGTGGAATCCCATTTGGAATTTTGTCTTCCATTTCTGCATAGGATCTTCCTTCTAGTGGTTAAACTGTATTGAAGGTAACCCACTCTGATACCAATTGTTGATACTGAGAGGGGGGTGAATCGGTATCAAGTACAATTTAAAAACCTTTTTCAACTTATACTTAAACCATTCAATTATATCCAATGAGCAATGAAAAATAGTATAAGAGTTACACCAATACACCGCAATACACCATGCACAATATATGAGAAATAATCAATAGTTTTTGTTCAAGGGAAGTAATGACTTCCAAAGGTAGCTACAGCTTCCAAATGTAAAGGGAGGGATAAAACTCAAAGAGGAAGATACAATCCTCCAATATCAAGAGAGATTTGAACTCTCCATCCTTGCCCCTTCCTTCCACCCAAGAATATATGAGAGATAATAAAACTTTACATTAAATCATCACATAGAACCTAATAATGCTTCCTGAGACTTCTTCAATTTCTACAATTCTCCAATTATTGGAGTACTCTAATCCTGTAGATAATATTACTCAATGTATTCTCTAAAAATCCTCCAATTTTCACTCCTTGAATCCTCCCCAAAAGGAGGTTATAGAAAGAATGGTAGACTTTATTCAATTCTGGTCTATTTAGAAGACCCAACTTGTACAGCATGCCTTGCGCTCAATATTTAACATATGATTCTAAAAATCACACATAAGAAACTAAAGTCCATACTCTTTCTAATGGAAGTGGTCCCACTTCATTTAGATTCTATATGAATAAGTTATGATTGTTTTACTTTGAACACCTATTTATTGACTAGCTTCAGGACTGGTCACAAACCCTATCTTCCACAGAGTGTATCTCCATAATTACAGCGAATAAAGAGCTAAAATTTTTACCAGAGGTACCTCGATATGTCTTCTCAATACCATAGCGATTTCACCATATGAATTTTTCTATAAAAAAAGTTATAGCAAAAATGGTATGATGACCTGAAAATAACATACCTTAGAACACATCACCAAAAGACTTCATCCTCCCTTGAAATCCGGCCTTCTTTTCTTCTTATTTCCTCTAAAATTTGACTTGTATCAAATGAATGTATAATGATGTTTATTTATACCATTTATGTCACTTCCTTTTAACATTAGGGTTGACCTGACACTTTCTTATTTTGTAATTCTTTTCTTTAATTATCTTCAGGGCCTACATGTACTTCCTTCTTCAATTCACTTTGTCATCTTCAAAAATTCATTTCTTCTCAACCATGAGGATCCACATGACATGCCACATACCACCAGAAAAAACATGATGTATACTATCCATTCATGGGTGTTTTATATGCATGTTCATTGTCCTTCATGTCCAAATACCTTTATCAATATTGTGTTCCAAAACCCATGACTAGGGTTGACATCAATCACAACAATCAATCTTCCAACAAAACCCCTACGGGGAAACTTCCATGGCCCCAGCCAACACGGCCACTTGGAGCAGTTTATTAATGCAAAGAAAGATATTATAGAGAGATTTTACAACATATTGTCTCATAATCGATCATCGACAAATGACCCCCCATGCTCTTTAAATAGAGATCATGGACCAATAGGGTGTTAAGCCACATATCAATGGTCATTAAGATTGAGTAGAGTATGAACCATCGGATTCAGGAGCATATCATGACTGTCATATTTCCTATCTATAAATGCAAGCTAATGCATACTAAAGAAACAAACTAGGAAACACACGTTTACCTAACGACACATTAGACCAAGTAGATATTAACTAACTCCTAAGTGTCTAGATATCCTAACATCCCCCCTTAAGAACAACTTGGGATAGGATTGAAGTATTTACAATAGTGACACAATAAGAGAAGGAAGGACTCAGGAGGCATTAGAGCATATCCCCCCTTAATGACAACTTCCTGAACTCCTAACATAGATCGAATTTTGGAAAACTTCACTTCTGTAAGAGATTTTGTGAAAATGTTTGCAACTTGATCTTCTATAGGACAAAAGAGCACTTTAATAACTTGATCATGAATGAGCTTTCTGATGAAGTGCATGTGTATCTCAATCTGTTTTCTACGCTGATGTTGAATTGGGTCTTTAGCGAGCTTGATGGCACTCTAATTGTCGCACCAAAGGCTGGTCGGATGCTGCTGTTGGAATCCAAACTCTGAAAGTATCTGTCGAAGACACAAGGCTTCCTCACTTTCATTTACCACTGCTCGATACTCTACTTCTATTGAAGAAAGTGCAATAGCATGTTGTTTCTTACAGGCCCAAGTGACAGGTCCTGAACCAAGGATGAAAAATTAACCTGAGTAGACTTCTGATCATCAGGGTCTTTGACCCAATCTGAATCAATGAAACCAACCAATAAAGGAGTCCCCTCTGAACTATAATGTATCCCGAACTGAACTGTACCACAGACATAGCGAAGTATCCTTTTATATTCTTTCCAATGGCTTTCATGGGGTGTTTGCATATACTGGGAAACAAGACCATCAGCAAAGGAAAGATTGGGATGGGTATGAGTCAAGTATAAGAGGATACCAACTAAATTAAGGTAAGGGATGGAATCAAGTTCAGGAGAAGTACAGGTGGAACTAAGCTTGACTCCAGACTGGAAGGGAGAAGGGGCTAGTTTACAATCATCCATGTGAAAGAGATGAAGAAGGTCACATGCATACTTAGACTGGGAAAGAAAAATTCCTTCATTGGTTTACAAAACTTGGAGTCCAAGGAAATAGTGCAAAAAACCTAAGTCTTTCATCTCAAATTTCTTCTTAAGGCTGGTTTTCACATGGTTTAAAAGTTTTGAGTCACTACCAGTAAGGATAAGATCATCAACATAAAGGACAAGGATTATGAGATGGCTTCCTACTTTCTTGGTATAGACATTAAGATCAGAATGGCATCTAGAGAATCTAGTGGTAATAAGAAAGTTGTCCATTTTGACATACCAAGCTCGAGGAGCTTGCTTGAGACCATAAAGATATTTCTTGAGGCGAAAAACAAGGCTAGAGTCATTTTGGACATAGCCAGGAGTTTGTTCCATGTAGATTTCTTCTTGCAAATCTCTGTGCAAGAAGGAAGATTTAACATCCATCTGATGGACCTCCCATTTATGTGAGGCAACAAGGGAAAGAACAAGGTGGATGGAATTCATTTTGGCTACAGGGGAAAAGGTTTCATTATAGTCAATTCCTTCAACTTGGGAAAATCCTTTGGCAACTAACCGAGCCTTGTGTCTTTCAACACTTCCATCTGATGCATACTTAGTTCTATAGACCCATTTACATCTGATAAGTTTTCTTCCTTTTGGAAGAGGTACAAGATCCCAAGTATCATTTTCCATCAAAGAACGATACTCTTCATTTATTTGTGTATCCTAATCTAGATGACCTGAAGCTTCTACAACTGTGAACATGTCTGATTCTAATCTGAAGGATCACCAACAAGATCATCAGTTGCTTCTCGTGTTGAACGGACCCATCTAGGAAGCAGTGGAGTTGGTATTGGTTCAGATTCAAAGGATTATGGAGGAGGGTGAGTAGGTGGAGGTGGATTTTCATCCTCACTGTCATCATCTGAAGAAGAAACCATATCAAAAGAAGGCACAAATGTCAAATATGGATCATAGGTCAAAGAAGGAACAACTGTCGAATTAGGCTCGCAGGCCAAAGAAGGCACAAACATCGAATTAGCCTTGCAGGCCAAGAGATTTTCATCAAATTTAACATCTCTTCTAATAATAATTTCATTACAATGCGATTGAAGAAATCTGTAACCTTTGACATCTTCAGAATAACCAAAAAATATACACTTCTCACTTTTAGGCTGCAATGTTTTCCTTTTCTCATCAGGAATGTGATCCCATGCTATATTGCTAAATACACGGAAGTGACTAACATCTGGTTTAATTTTAGTCCAAGCTTCTTCCAGTGTTATATTTTTAAGAGCCTTTGTGGGAGTGTGATTTAATATGTAATTTTCACAGTTGATGGCTTCCACCCAATACTTTAGACCTAATCCATTAGATTGGATCATACAATTAGACATTTATTTTAATGTGCGGTTGTTTCTCTCAGCAACACCATTTTTTTGTGGTGTATATGGAACAATGTGTTGCATTTGGATTCCCTGTGTAGTGCAGTAACTTGTAAAATTATTGTTCACATATTAGCCTCCATTATCTGTTCTTAACCTTTGAATTTGATGTCCAAATTGTTTTTCTACAAGGGCCTTGTAGGCCAAAAAATTGTCAAAAAATTCACTCTTAAGTTTTAAGAAGTAAACCCAAGAACGTATGGAAAAGTCATCAATGAAAGTTAAGAAATGATTGCACCCAGGAAAAGAAGGAGAAGAAAGTGGACCACAAATATCACTGTGAACAAGCTGCAAAGGACCTGAGGCATGCCAAGAGGCACGTTTGTCAAAATTTTCCCGATGATGTTTGTCGAGAACACAACCGGCACAAACACCATCTCTACATGAAACAAGAGGAAGACCAATCACCATATGTTGATTACATAGTTGTTGCAATGAGTGATAGTTTAGATGACCAAACTACTCATGCCATAGTTTTCTCAAGTCATCGCTATGAGAAACAAAAACTGATAAAAAAGATGATGACCCAAAGTTGTCAAATTTGTACAGCCTGGTAATATCATCAGCAATTCCAGTTTCAAGAACATTCTTAGGATCTTTTAGATCCTTGATTACAAATTGGTGAGGTGAAAACTCTACAGTTTTACCTTCACCTGAATGAGTGATTTGATATATTGATAGAAGGTTACAAGAAAGACTTGGAACACATAATACATCATTGAAATGACCATTTTCTACTTGAACTTTTCCAGATCCTTCAACACTAAGAGATATATCATTACCAACAAATATTTTCTTAGTGTTACATTCATTTAGAGTGGAAAATATGGCTCTATCCTTTGTCATATGATAAGATGCTCCAGAATCAATAATCCACTCATCAAAAGTAGAAGTAGAAGTAGAATTTGTATTTAAGGAGAAACCAGAAGCAGAAAGGGCATGTCCATGAGAAGAAGAAGAAGAAGTAGAATCAATACTGATGTTGTGTTTCTTCATCACTGCTTCTAAAGTTGTCATCTTCTTGAAACATTTGGACTCATCATGACCATCTTTATCACAAAAGTTGCAATGTCTGTTAGAATTTTTACTTTTATATTTTTCTCCTTTGTCACCATTAGGAGAGGAAGTTGTCTGAGTGGGTTTGGGACCCTTATGTTGTTTGTTGTTGTAGTGAGGATGTTTCTTCTTGGGATACTTGGGTTTATCTTTTTGTTGGGAAACTAAGGCTTTGTTGGAGGTACCTACAGTGTTGATCACTCCAAGTTGTACAAGCTTATCTTCCTCTCTAATAAAAGAAGCACAAAAGTACTCAAGAGTGGTTTTTTCATAAGCTTTCCCTAGAGCCTCTCTCATGTCATAAAAGGTAGATACAAACACAAAATATGCACTACCTAGCTTAGAAAGAATAAGATATATGCAACACTCTTCCTCCATTTTTATCTTACATTCTTCACATAAAATTCTGAGTGTTTTAAACCTAGATAGATAGTCTCCAAGGAAAGAAAAATCACTTGGACTCAAGGTCAGTACTTAATTTTCTAACTGTTGTGCTCGAATAATATTAAGTTTACCAAACACAGATTCAATTTTTTCCCAAGCTTCTTCGGGGTCATCAATTTCTTGAAGGTGGTACCTTAAATTAGGAGAAATGGACATTATGATCACTCCACGTGCTTCGTCACTCCTATTAGTCCATTTTGATTTCTTATCATCATCAGTGGGTTCTTTTTCCTTTCCCAAGGTAATATGGTACAAGCCTTTACTTTTTAATAAATCTCCCATATGAGATTTCCATTGGAAGTAGTTGGTGCTGGTAAGAAAAAAATTACTTGTAGAAGACATATTAAATATGCAGATAATATAGATTTAAAATTTGAAATCAATGATCTGGATGGAAATATCTCGAAAATTTATGCAGTTTAAAAAAAAAATGACACTGAAAACGGACTTTGAATGTGAGAGTTATGCCCTTTTAAAAAAAAGGCATAAACGGTAACCAAATGACCGCGTGATAGTGTAAGTTGTTTTATGAAGTGACCCACTTTTATAAAGAGAAGTGGGGATCACTTTTACAATGAAGTTACTTTATAACAGAAACGTTGCATGCAAAATAAATACCTCTAAAAAAATATTAAAGCTACTTGTAATGATTCACTTTTATACTTGAAGTGAAATACACTTTACAATTATAGCATGAACTTTTTCAAAAAAAGTAACAAAAGAGAGACTTGAACTCAAGACCTCTTACTTAATAAGGAAAATTTTAACAAATGGTCTAGTAAAACATATTGTAATGTTTATAAGGAGGATTGAGGGTGTTGTTGTTGTTGTGGAAGATAGCCTTGGAGAGCATGCTAAAAAAAACTCTTTTCACACAAGAAAAAAATTCCGCTTCTCAATGACAACAAGGGTTAGATCTCGGTTAGCTTACCCGGAAGATGCACCTTTTCCTATCTATTTCTGATTTTCCGAGATCACACAAGACACATGGCAAAGAGAATATGCATATCTAAAAGAGTAGCAACCCAGAAATAAAAAATACAAAACCAAAATACTTCTCTACAAAAAATTTAAAAAATGTGTATTCAAACTTTATACCTTCATAACTTACTATAATGGATGTATATTGGGCAAAAGGAAACCTTTTTGAGTGAAAATAAAAGTGTTCATAACTGAAAAGAGTGCTCTAGAAGCAATGGAACAGTCCTCTCAGCCCATAAATGTATGAAAATGACAGAAAATGGAGATGAGGAAACTCGGATTCACGATCTCGATCTACAACAAGAGCGGGTCTTCAAACAGGCTTTGATACTATGTTCAATAACACATGTATTTCAACAGAGGACTAAAACCTTCAGTAACGAATCACATAACCAGATCAAATATCAAGACACCAATGTTTTCATATGATAAAACCCCTACGGGGAAACATCCACGGGCTCAGCCAACGCAACCACTTGGAGTAGTTTATTAATGCAAAGAAAGAGATTACAAAGAGATTTTCTCACAATCGATCATTGGCAAATGACCCTCCATGCTCTTTAAATAGATATCATGGACCAATTGGGTGTTAATCCATGGATCAATGGTTGTTAATATCGAGGAGAGTATGAACCGTCGGATCACTCTATGTCGGGAACATATCGTGACCGTCGGATTTCCTATCTACAAATGGAAACTAATGCATACTAAAGAAACACACTAGGAAACACACTTTTACCTAATGACACATTAGACCAAGTGGATCTTAACTAACTCCTAAGTGTCTAAATATCCTAACACCAGAGTGGAAATGTGAAGTAGTGAAAATTGATTTCATCACCAAGCTGCCCTAAATAGTGAAACAACATGACTCCATCATGGTGGTGGTGGATAAGCTTACTAAAGATGCTCATTTTATCCCAGTGAAGATAACTCATAAGGAAACTAACATTGATGATATTTACATGAGGGAAATTTCTAGGCCTCATGGTGTGCCTAAGGCAATTTTTTCTAACAAAGATCCCAAGTTCACATCAAACTTTTGGAAATGATTATTCAAAGGTTTTGGGTCAAATATGAACCTTAGCATAACATATCATCCAGAGTCAGATGGGGAAACAAAGAGGTTCAATCAGGTGATTGAAGATATGTTAAGGATGTATGTGATGGATAAACCATCCAAATGGGAGGATTATCTACACTTGGTTGAATTTTCCTATAATAATGGCTATCAAGAATATTTGAATATGAGCACATTTGAGGAATTATATTCAAGGAAGTGAAATATGCCAGTGAGTTGGGACAACCCAATAGACGTAGCAGTGGTTGGGCTAGAGTTACTCAGAGAAATGGAAGAAAAGATGTTGAAGATAAAGAATAATTTAAAGGCTACCCAAGACAGGCATAAAAACTATGCAGATAAGGGCATAACTCATAGAGAGTTTAAGGTGGATGACCATGTGTTCTTAAAAGTGAAGGTCAAGATAAGTTCCTTGAATTTTTGGAACTATGCAAAGTTGGTAGTGAGATATTATGGACCCTTTGAAATCCTGGAAAGGATTGGTATTGTTGCATACATGATTACATTATCTCATCCATGTGCATTCATAATGTATTACATGTGTCTTTGCTTAAAAACTATGTGCAGGATGATAATCATGTAATTGATTGGAATGTGATCCAAGTGGAGCAAAAAGGAGAATTATGAGTATAGTCGGTGTGCATATTGGATCAGAAATTCAAGCTTCCTTGAAATCAAGCAATGGGGTTGGTAAAGGTCCAGTGGACTTGGTACATTCCTGAAGATGCAACATGGGAACATGAAGATGTCATGCGAGAAGAGTACCCACATATTTTTTAGGATTTTTGAAGATTTTGATTGTACATGTGTTTATAATGCACCGAGTACATTGCTTAAATAAGGGGGAGGGGAATGTAATACCCCTAGGTCGAACCCAAATTGTAATATACATATAGGCTAGTGAGTCATAACGTTTTGGGCCAAAGTTCCTTTGTATTTGTATTTTGAGGCCAGAGTGCCTATGTGGTAATTAGGCTGGAAAGCCAGATGCTAAAAGTCTAGTGAGCCTATAATTTTAATATGCAATCACACTTGGATATTAATAAAATTCATCATTGTTACAGACCCACCAGACAAAAAGAGATGGGGGGATAGAACTCCACTAGAAAGGGAAAGAGGGGCTAAGAGTCTAGGAAGAGGGGCTAAGCCAAGGGGGATTAATCCCAAAGGAATATTATAATAATAATCCTAAAGTCTAAGTTGTGTATATAATTATATCCTTAGTTTCTAAAAGTGGGGGAACGTACCACAAGTGGAGCCCAAGTTAGTTCATAACATGACAAGTGTCAAGTTGGGAACATGCATATAAAAAGTGGGAACTTAGTACATTTTCTATAATACTTACCATCATTCTCTCATTATTGACGCCAACCTACCCCCCTACTGATCTCTCCTTCAAGGTTGGCATGACCTCCCAGTCTAGGATCGTTCAAGTCATCAAGTCAAATGACTCGTCGAGCTCCTGACAGAACTGATTTCAACTTGACACGATCCTCTTTTCAATTCCTCGACACCCATGATGTGGCCCCTGCAGACCCTCTCCTTAGCACTCTCAACATATTACATATTACGTCGACAAACTTAGCTCTCGATGTTGGGCTCCTCCTTTGATGTGACCATGGAATGCGATCGTGAGTCATCTCTTTTCATGACCCCGTGCTTCGGTACTTTCGTGATATGCTCTATCCTCTTCCCGATCTCCAAATCAGTGAATGCTTTGGGACCAGATCTACATTCCTCATTCTTATCGCGATCAACGGCTATGATTGGATCGTGAGTTCAGACTTCGCGAGTCTTGTCTCCTCTTGACTCTGCTTCTTCTGACTTGTGAATCAGCTATGCTTTGATCCCTTTCCACGTACCCTTCTAGATCCAATGACCTAGATTGAAATCACTCTTCGCGACTTCGCGAAGATCCTTTGTTTTCTCCCGGCAAACCTTACGAAGCTCCTTCTCCCGAACTTCTTGATCTTCTGCCAACTGTCTCCTCCTTGAAAAAGGGTGACTTCTCTGTCTTCAGGCTTTCGGAAAGTCTTCAAATCCTTTGCACACTTAGCACAATTTATACTTGAAAGACTTAGGTTGTTCTCGAAGGCTCCCTGCACTCCTTGTAGAAATATGTGAAATTTTCCTATGACTTTGCTCGGCTTGAAAACCCCTAAGGTTCCAAGTTCCTTTGTGAGCTCCTTGTGCCCTCCTAGCAGTTTCTTGCTCTACTTCCTCCTAATCTTATAAGGTGAAATCTCAACACCTTAGGTGCACTCCTTGCACTTGGCTCAGTTATTCGATGGCTTCTCTCTTGCCTTATGGAAAATTTTAATGAATCTCCTTTCCTTTGTCTATGCACTTCTTGCAAAGACTTCCTTCACCAGAATGTTCAATAATTATGGGATTCTTCAACACCTTTCATTGTGTTTCTCTTGCAAATTCTCACGCAATCTCGATGCCCTCCTAGCAGAGTATTCCAGAGTATTCAATAACTCTGAACTATGCCTCTCTCCACACAGTATTTATTTTCAAGGGACTTAACCGCCTTGAAATTTCTCCCTGAGTCTGTAAATTAATCTAGTGTGCCCTCCTAGAAACTTCTCTTCTGACTCCACTGAGTTTAGATACGCACTCCTTGCATTGTCTTACAGAGTTTCCTCGCTATGTCATGCACTCCTTGCACTTAGCCTAAATAACCAGACTTAAATTAACACACTCACGGATAGAAAATTGTATCTCTATCCCTGCAGATGATTTATAGAATCCATCTTCAGTTCTAAAACATGTAAAATACATTCATAACACAACATCAATTGAACATAAATGTAAAATAGGAAAAATTGTCATTTTCTATTAATGGTGAAATGCCAATTTACAATGGTGGAGTCTGAGCTACAAGTGAGTCTTGACTCTCTGTGTTTCTAATAGTTACCACCTAACTGCCCAACCACCTAACTATCCAACCATCTAACCTCTACTTTTCTTACAATACAAAGATTTATACAAGAGGGGCTCTACAATATTCCCTTGTAAGATAACTAATGGTGTCAAATCACAATCCCTAATGCTTATCAAAAGGCCAAATTACAATGATGGTGATTTTGCTCCAAATAGGACGTGGATCTATTTTTTCGTCAACCTATTAATGGTGACCTTATCTCCATCTTGTGCGAAAGCACGATTTGGCTCTTCCATCTTGTCTTCAATTAATGACTGGATCATGCCTCTGGATTCTCGAGGCAAAAATGAGAGGGTGGCGCCTCTCCTTCCTTGAATGCGCACCACATGTGTTGATTAGTTGGCGCGTACTAAGATGGAGTGATGCTCCTATTGAAGGAAAATCTCCATGCGGATAGGTAGATCTCCTCTTGAGAGCTAGACTCTTAAATCTTAAGACAAAAGATGCTTAACGTGGACATTGACTTCCTTTCAGATCTATACAAACTAATGCATGAGGAGGAAGGAGAAAAGGAGTACCTTTTACCTACGTTTTTCCCTGCACGCTCTGAGTTGAGCTCCAATATTTTGCTCCTCGATGAGCCCTGTAGACAAACAACAGTACAACCACTTCCTACTCTATTGATATTAGCTTGAAATAGATCTATCTATCATAGACAAGTTCATGTGAGATTAAACACAAACTAGAAAGAAACATGCCAAGCGTGTCATATTAATGAGAACAATGACAGAAGTAGCTTACAACTGTATATGCGAATGCGACAGCTTCGTCAATTCCCCTTTGTCTAACCCTTGCTCAAAATATCCACAATCCGGATGACAACAACTTTACTAATTACCTTCCTCCAGTTCACTGTGTGTTTCCTATGAGATCATAGGTTTCATGTTTCCAATTCTTCCTTATTTCCACCATGATAGAGCCTGTTTATATAGGTTTAGAGAGGCTTAACCTCTTGAGGTATATTTAGGGTAAGTTGAGTATTTCCCTCCTTGAACCAAGGATCTTCTCCTAAGATCATGACTGAACCAGGAATTTGAATGCAACTGCCTTCCAAGATTGAAAGATCCTCCCCTTATTATCCTCAACAGATCAACTATTGCCCAGATTAGACAACGCTCCCTCAAAAGGGGCATCAAGGCACTATAGCGCTCCCTAGTAGGCTCAAGGGGGGCGCCAACGCTCTAAAGATCTGTAGCGCTCCTTCAGAGGGGCAGTTTGGTGTTATAACACTCCCTAACACCTTATAGGGGAGCACCAGCACTCCTAAGGGTGATGTAGGGGAGTGCTCCCTTCTAAAACTTTGGTTTGAAAGATTCTTTCAGGTGGGACGAGATATCTGACTTCAGTTAACCATCCCTCTTCCTCCAAATCAAGTGTTTGAGGCTTTTTAAGTGTCTCTTTAGTGTCATCATCATGGCAGTATGCTTTGTTTGATACTTGCGACACTTATGAGCAAAATGCGACACTTATGAGCAACATGCGACACTTGAAAGTAACATGTGACACTTGTGACACTTTCCAAAGCGAGTAATGTTGATGTGTAACAGATTGCCCCCCAAAGTATGAAGTTAGAATATGAGAACCGATAACTGAAATGCTTTGTAGACTTTCAAGCAAGGGTACAGACGCAGAGAACCTGACAAAAGCTGCACACAAACATCCAACAAATATTATGACATGTTTCAAACCCAAGGCAGGCATACCTATGCTTGGGTGATCAAGATTTGCAAGATATTGCCGCCATAAAATACACTACAGATCCATAATTGTATTGATAAAAAGGTACAACCACCAAGGATACAGTGTGGATCTATACTCTGATGACCTGAACTGATCGTAGCCACGAAGAATACATAGTGGATCTACGAGATGACAAGACATAGCCACGACCAGTACAAAGTGGATCTATGTAACAGTATATGTATCATTGTTTAAGAGAAACTCCTTCGCAACTTGGGTAAAGTACATATCAAAGTGATCACTCAACCCAAGGTCTTCTTACCGATCCCGATCTAGTATGAATCTAACCATGTGAATAGATGTCCTGATGTCGAAAAATGCATAAGCCACTTGATTACCGGTCAATGATGTAAACCGTTAACAAGTGCGAGGGAGATCATAATTAATGTCAATGATTCCCAAGGTACCCTAGTACATTCCAACGAATGTGAATGGATGAGCTGGAGTCGAAAATCAATGGAATCATCTGATCAGAGGTCGATGGTGTAAACCCACTGTCGAACGTGAGGAGGCCTTCCATTGAGGCATGCAGGTCCCAAAGTACTAACTGGTTTCTAAGTCTAGTTCCTGGATAATGTGTTGAAGTCGACAGGAATAGGCTCGTCGAAGGAGGGCCTTGATGTATCCCCCATCAACGACATGAAACAGACATAGAGATGTAATTGGTAGATCAAATGAACATGGACTAACACGGGTATTGAGACAAGATATTTGTGATGGCTGACTCTCGAGGCGGATACTTCCCTTGAACACTGAGGCATGATAGCAGAAACATGACATGGACCAAAACTTGATGATGCAGTGGATGTTGTGACTTACATCAGGTGACCCAAAGGAGTGAAAGAAACTCAAAGGATTGGCTCAATGCATAGGTTCAACGGATTATAATGCGTGCAAAAGACAAAGTGTCGTGTTCAAGGGTGACTCTAAGAATCACTTGGTAATGTTCTCAAAAGACTGCTTGGCTTGCTTCTTTCAAATTTTCCCCCATCCAGATAGATGAGTACCTCTTTTTAATTTAACGAGCTCAAGGAGGGTAACACATGCTCGATATAACTCACCTTCGGTAAGTTCCTCTTCCTTTGTTTAACGAACTGGAAGAAGTAAGGTTTCGGTCCCATATGGGCCTGTCGATGTTTGTTTTAGCGAGTCCAAAAATAGAAAACTCGAAGGTTTTTCATGATTATAGAGTCTGGAAAAACACTTAAAAGAGAACTCTCTCGGTTCCTTTTTTGTACAGTTAGTCTCACGAGGCCAAAAAAGAGATAAACTACTACTCGAAAGACACCCTTTCGAACCTTTTAATGAGCGTGAAAGGAAGCAAGATCACTCGACGATCTTTTCATATTTAGAGAGTCTGAAAATATTTTAAATATGACTTCAGGGGGTTCCTTTTTTGTGTGTCCATACGGTTCCGAAAAAGAGATAAAAGTCTACCCGGTGCGTTCTTATATTCTCGAGCTTGAGAACGAACTAAGACTATGCTCATGAATGTGACAAGGTAAATAATCGATCAGAACTGCTTTGAAACCTGTAGTGTCAAAACTGCAATCCAAAGGTTTAGTGAAGCCATTATATTATCAAAGAAACCCACAAATAACTATACCTTATAAAAAATGGAAATTTATAAATAGTAATAAAATGAAAATTTCATTTACCATTTCATTTTGCATAAGGATTTGTAGCAGTGGAGATTCTCACTTTGGAGGTGGATCTTGTTTTGCTTGATACCAAAGATACGGTTGACTATTTCACTCGCCGTTTAGACCAAGTAGATCTTCATATCCCCTTATTTCAATTACATGGTTCAATATTTGTTTCTATAGCAACATTTAAATTACAAAACGAATCCCTAGGTCGCTCCAAAAAAGATTAAATCGACCTCTCTTGAAAACGATGGGAAAGAGACATTCTTTTGCAAAAACGTGTTTAGAAGGTGATAGAAAAGATGCCAATGCCTTGACACTTGGGTGGATGGGTCGTTTTCGTCAAAGAATCCATAAAAAACTCAAAAACATGCCCATGCAGACATTATGAAAATTAGTTTTATTTAAAAATGTTTTGTTGCTGCGTGATGATTGTTGAGTGATAAAAAGAGGGCGTGGTCTTTTTAGAATAGTGTGGGAATTAGATTTCATGTTTTTAAATTGCTTAAGAAATTATCGAAATTGCCGGAAAATTGAATAACGAAATTCTTTGGTTTTTTTTTTTGTTTGCAGGTAATTTCGGTGACCATGATCGAGTGGAAAGAAAGAGAGCATGAGCTCGATGATTTGGTTGTTTTGCGGAGTCCTCGTACACAGGCCGCGTTGAGAGATTGTGGCCTTATAAAATTATTCAAGTTGCAGAAGATGAAGAAGGAAATCCTTCTACTTAAGTACATAATCAGCTTATGGGATGTCGCAGAGCAAGGGTTCCGGATCGGGGCACAGCTTCTAACCATCGAGTTGGAAGACATATATTTCTTGACTGGCCTCTCGAAAAGAGGGGTTCCTATATCTTTTTCTGGGAAGAGGGAATTTCCTGAGCAAGTGGGCGTGTATCTGGCACGTCATTGTGTCCCAAGAGAAAGACTGGTGGGGGGTAGAATCTCAATCAAGGATATCAAAGAGTTACCCCTTCAGTCCATTTTGTTTTCCATCACGAGTGTGACGGGAAGCACTAGCGCACATCTGGCATCGATATCACAAGTAGCTTATGGCGTACATTGTTTGGAGCCAACACTGTTCAACTGGAGCGCAGGGTTCCTTCGGAATGTGAAGGAACAGGTTTCGTGATGTAGGATGGGGCAGAAATAGTTCGGATATGGTTCATTTTTAGTCTCATTATTCTTAGAGTGCATCCCCCAGATGCAACCTCAAATTTCATTGGTGGTACGGCCAGTGGAAGAACCATGGATGGAACGGTGCACTAGTCTTTCTCTGAGACTAGTGGCAGAGTCAGAGTTCCGTTTCACCGATGACTTCTTTGCTTGGCTGAGACGTCAGTATATTTGGATAGAGGACTTCCCATACGCCGATGTGGACTTCCGCGGGAGCATGGATTTGATTCTACCAGCGGAGGAATATTGGGATGCGTCAGGTGAGAGACTAAGCAACACCTTGTCTAGTTTTTGTTTTAAGTTTTTTAATGTATATATATATATATATATATTTGGGTATGTGGAAGAGTTTTTAAATGGATGTATTGTTTTTTAACATGCAGATAAGGGAGCAGTGTGCCTCATTGATATACCAGTATCGGGACGCCGTGAGGGTGCTCCGGTTGCAGTGGATCTAGGGGCACCAGTGATAGGTCTTCGGGAGGTTGAAATAAACCTTCAAGGCCTCACGAAGGGCATTCCTCCTCTACAGAGGAGAGAAGTGGATTTACATCTACAGAGACACACTCTGGGGGTGCCAGAGAATGTTTATTCTCTGCTGAGACACGTAGTTTGCGCAGTGATATGTTACTCTGAGCACAATGCAATGCAGAGAGATTAGAGTCTCTCTAGTGATTGTATATTTTGTATGACTTGTCAGACGATGTTGTATGGGTGTAAAGACCCAAAAAATTTCTCTTCCAAATACTTTTTTGATGTAATCAAAACATTTTCAGTCACTCTATGTATAGATATACAGTTCCGAGTTTTTACAGTGCCAAATGATTTGTACATGATGATGCCCTTAATGTGATGTGTTTTAATTTACATGTGATGTGTTTTAATTTACATGTGATGTACAATTTGTTTTCCTTCATGAAACCTTATCTATGGGCGAGATACCGATCCATGATGTAATTAGCTAACGAATTTGAAACATTGTTAAGTTCTCTTGGAATATGTCTGTATTCGATGTAATCAAACATTCGTTCAAGGTGGTGAACTTGTAGGTGGAGACGTAGCAGGATAGGATTACAAATAGCGTAGATTCGATTGAGTTGATAGACCACGAGTTGGGAGTCTAGGTTAACAATGATACGAGAGATACATAGGGAGGAGGCTTGGGTCAAAAGTTTGATGATAGCTTGATATTCTGCCATGTTATTAGTCACTGGTCCTAAGCAAATACCTCCCGAACTCACCACCTCGTCAAATTGGTAAATGACCCATGCTGGCGAAGCAATGTTCCAGGTGTGTCGACTAGCACCATCAGCAAACCCGACAAATATAGGAAAGGAAGACGTCATTTGTGCATGAAAACACAAGGCACAGTCATGAGTGGAAAAGGTAAAGACTCGAGCACGCGAAAGAAATAGACACACCAAACTAAAATACAATAATGTACAAAGTACACATTCTAGGTGATCTAGGCATAGTACTTTTTAAGGCAAAGCCCGTTCCAGGGCTCTCCTAGGGAAATTCCATCATAATCGACTAACTCGTAGGCACCTCTATGTAGAACATGTTTTACAATGTAAGGGCCATGCCACAGAGGTTCTAACTTACTTGTCCCTAGTTTGTCATGAGCTTGGTCATAGATGAGGACTAAGTCTCCTTCTCCAAAATTTCGAGGATGGACGGATTTGTTGTATTGATTTTTTATCCGTTTCTGATGTGCCTCGTTAATGAGAGCGGCATCGCGACGTGTTTCTTCCAGTTTGGTTAGATATAAGAAACGTTCTTCTTTGGCAGAAGTATGGGGTAGGAGTTCTACTTTAAGTTTCAGAGATGGAATCTCACACTCGATTGGTAAAACAGCTTCGATGCCATACACTAACTGGAAAGGAGTGAACCCAGTTGCGGTTTTCATGGAAGTACGGTAAGACCAGAGAGAGGAAAAAACTTGTATATGCCAGGATGTCTTATTTTCCCCTACCATGCGTTGAATCATGGTTTTGAGGACCTTGTTGATGGCTTCAACTTGTCTGTTGTCCTGAGGATAGTATGGGGATGAGTTTTCATGGTGAAAACCCAACTTGACATGCAATTCACTCATCATTTAGTTCTTAAAGTGTGCACCGTGATCATTGAAAATGGTGCGTAGTACACCAAAACGAGTTATGATGTGGTTAAAAACAGACAGAGCTGCGGTACGACCATCGTTCAGGAAGGTAGGCATAGTCGCAACCCATTTTGTAAAGTAGTCGACGACGACGATTATATAACCGTGCCCCCCAGCTGAGGTAGGCCTACATTGCATAAAATTGATACCCCTCTTGGCAAAGGGTCCGATGGTGATAATGGGGTGCAACGTAGTAGGGTGGGTGCATGCCTTGTTGTTAAAAACTTGGCAGGGTGGGCATTTTTTTACTGCCTCAATGCAATCTTTGAAAATCGAGGGCCAAAAATAGTCGGCACGTAGAATTTTTTGGGTTGTGGCCATCCCAGAAAGGTGACCGCCACAGGCTCCAAGATGACATTCATTCAGAACACGTTCAACCTCTGCATGAATCAGACATCGTCGAAGGATAGTGTCAATACCACGGAGATACAAGGGGTCACCGACGATAAGATAACGATGAGAATGGTGGCGAATACGTCGACACTCTTCGCGGGAAATGTTAGGTTGAAAGAATTGGGTTTGGAGGTAAAGGAGGATGTCTCCGTACCAAGGATCATAGGTGCTGATGAGGAAGAGAGTTTCGTCAGGGAGAGAATCTCTAGGTTCGAGATCTTCATCAGCATGGGGGAGATCGCAGATAAGCTCCACAAACACCAGGGACTTTTTGGCTTTGGACTTCGCAAATTCAAGATCGAATTCATGAAGGATGACGATCCATTTAGAGTATTTTCCCCCGAGCACTTGACGTGTCAAGATGTGGTACATGGGGTTTGAGTCCGCAATCACAGTGGTGGTGCATAGTAGGATGTAATGGAGAAATCTCTGGACAGCAATGATGGCTGCCAGAGCCAGTTTCTCTACATGTGAATATCGGAGTTCGGGTCCAGATAGACTCTTGCTAAGGTAATAGATCACATGTTCCTCACCGTTGGGGTCCTCCTGAACTAACACCATCGCAATAGTGGAAGTAGAGGCAGCTAAGTAAAGGATGTAGTCCTTTGTATAGTCTAGAGGATGCAACAAAGGTGCATGGGTCAAGGCATGCTTGAGAGCATCAAATGACCATCGAGCGATGTCATCCCAGATGAAAGGGGTGTTTTTCTACAACAATCGCATAAATCCTTTAGTTATCTCAGCGTAGTTACAAATGAAACGACGAAGGAAGTTTGTTTTTCCTTGCAAACATTGGAGTTGGGTCAAATTGGTAGGTGGGGGTAAGGCCAGAATAGCCTTAATCTTTAAAGGATCCACTTGAATCCCATCTTTGGAGACAATAAAACCAAGGAGTCGACCGGATTCGACAGCGAAAATACACTTATGGGGGTTCAAGCGGATACGGTAAAACCGACATCGAAGAAAAATAGCCCGTAAGTGATCAACGTGATCTGATTGATTTGATGAGTGGGCAGGTAAGTCGTCGAGGTAAGGTTCTACAATATGCTTGATATCGTGGAAAGCATATGACATGCCCCGCTAGAAAATAGCACCAGCATTTTTGAGACCAAAAGGTATCTTTCGATAGGCGAAAGTTCCCCATGGGCAGATAAAGGCGGTCTTATGTTGGTCAGCAAGTAAAATTTTGATCTGGTTATACCCGGAAAAACCATCCATGAAGGAGAAGATTATGCTCCCAGCGCAATTATCAATGATCTGGTCGATGAAGGGCGTAGGTTATTTGTCCTTTGGACAAGCCTTATTGAGATCCCGATAGTCAACACAGACACGGATGGTCCCTTGTTTTTTGGCAACTGGAACAAGGTTGGAAACCCATTCTGTCAAAGGGACGGGATAGATAAAACCAGATTTTAAAAGTTTCTCAACTTCTGCTTTTATAGCTATGATTTTCTTAGGATGAATCGGGCGGAGTTTTTGTCAAACAGGTTTCGTGCCTGAGTAAGTTTTGATTTCATGCACGACAATCGAGGGGTCGATTCCCAGCATTTCTTCGTAGCTCCAAGCGAAGACATCGCGGAATTCTTTAAACAGAGCAGTATAAGATACCACTTCTTCGGGTGTGCAATTAGCACCAAGGTTAATGTTTTCCACAATGCCTTCTTTGATTGAAATATCAATAACGATCGTAGTAGAGATATTACCCATATTCCCCTCAGAAAGAGTATCTTGTGTGAGGATGGGAGATTGTGGAGAATGGGTAACATCAGGAGGGAAGACAGAGTGTATGTCTTGGTGAATATCTTCCAAAGGTAGAAGAAAAGAGGATCGATGATGGTTATCATCCCAAGGTACATCATCAATACTAAGCATCTCCATTATAGATTTGTCGGAAGGGAAAATTCAGGAAATGTAATCGATTGCAGACAATAGGGAATCCAACCATGATGGCATCGAGTAGGCATCGGGTGCCAATAAATGGGGATTGTCCAGGGAGGGAGAGGCAGATTGAATAGCTACGTATGCATCCTCGGCTGGGCTAAGTGGCATGGTCTCACCTAGCACATCGAATTCCATAGGACTAGGTACAATCCAAGGGTCAGATGATTCCAAAGATTGATACGGCATAGTCGAAATCATATTGACGGTGGCGATATGATTTGTGGTGGGTGGAAGTGGTGTAGGGAAAGTACCCATGAGGATAGAATCTTTCAACAAGCCAACATCAACGCTTTCATACGTAACTAGGTGGTCTCCCAAGAAAGGAATGTTGTTGGTGACATGGGCACGAGCGTCGGGTGTACAGAAATCTAGTTGATCGATAGTGACAATTTTTCCTTGATGGGGGAATTGAACACATCAGAATACCGACGAGGCGACGATAGTCATAGCGTAGAACCAACTTATTCCAAGTAGTAGGTTGTAATCGAGGGGGGCGTCGACCACCTCGACATCAACAGTAACAGTTTTTCCACCCAACTGAATGGATAAGGATTGTAAAAGTCCGTGAGGATGAAAACCTCTTCCATCGAAAGCGCATAACATCGTGGGGAATTTGTTAAGGGCAGGTGATTTTAAGCCTTTCCAACAAGATAAAGACATGACACATGTAGAGGCTCCCTCATCCAAGATAGTTCAGTGGATTTGTTGATTGTGAACAACAACATCGATTTGAAAAGCTAGTTGGTGGGAGAGTCGAGACTGATGATCATCCAAATTAAACGTGAGGCTATTAGACGACTCAAGATCGAAAGCGTCGATGGTATCCAAGAGAATTATACATTGACTGGGACAATGTTATACAACTTCCAGAGCAGACATAGCACACGGTGCTTGAGCCAAATCTTCAACGATGTTGTAGTTTTGGGCAGCCCGCGAACTAGGATTAGATGTAGATTTCTAGATAGTGCTCTTAGGAGGGCATAAGATGGAGTCAAATGAAGGTTTATCGATCTGGAGAAGTTCGGATGGAGGGATAGCATACGGAGGACTAACGGAAGATGGTAATGGGTCCTGTGAGGAACTGTTAGTAGTCTTCGGCTTATCAGGTTTAATCGGTGTGTCATATGTCGTAGTGCGAGTGGTCAAATTAATCCTGTTAAACATGTAAATGTGGGCACTTGTCGAGGCCTCATCATGGGATTGGTTGGAACTGCCCCTTGGAGTGGGGGTTTGAGCAACCAAAGATTGTTGTTGTGGAAAAGGCTAAGTAAGCACAGCGAGTTGTGAATTTCCCTTAAAGATCTTGGCCACTTCATCGCGATGTGGACAGTCTCAGGTGTAGTGATCATCACCACAAATGAGACATGGGAATTTCGGTTTCTGTTGTGGTTGTTTTCCGGTAGCAGGGGTTTGAGGTTGAGTTTTTGGTTGATCATGGTTGTTGTTTTTATTGGGTTTATTTCTTGCTTTCTTATTTCCCCCAGGTTGTTGTGAAGGGGTCGATTAGACCACATTCACCTCAGAGACCTGAGTTTGAGGGGGTGTAGAAGAGGGTGCAGTCAGACTAGGAGCAGGCGTCGAAGCGGACCGTTGGGTTGTTCCAGTCGACTGGGAAGGAGATTGGTTTTGACGGAGCCAATGACTCCATCCGTGTGCAAGGTAGACGATGGTTTGGATGGATCATTAGTGGCACAGGTAGAATTTGGTATCAACTCGTACAGAGTACCAGATTGTGAATAAACCAAATATAAGTACTGAGCTCGAGCAATGGCTTATTCCTCGGTGACTACACCACCCATGGCAACATCACGAGCGATCTAGGGTAACAATGATTTAGTGAACCATTCCGCTAATAATTGGTCAGGAATGACCGCTTTGATTAGCCTTCGTCGTCATCTCCATTCATGAATATGATCAGAGATATGTACAGAGGTTGTCTGATGAAGGGAGGTCAATAGTTCGGTACCCATCTCGTATCGAATGGGTAGTTGGAAGTGTGTGAGGAAGGACATGGCGAGAGAGTTGAAATCGTGAAAAGAAGCACGTGGTAGTTCGATGTACCATTTTTCTACGAAACCCGTAAGCGTTCATTGAAAAAGACGCAAACGTATAGAATCGCCCATGAGGGAGTTGGATGAACACCACAAATGGAAAGTCATCACATGGTTGTTTGGGTCTTCTCCAGACTTTCCGTCGAATTTTGGGATATCAGAAGGAAGTTTAGCTGGAATAGCTAGCCAAACCAGAGAATGAAAAATAGGATCATTCATTAACCGAGACAAGTCTGGAAGGTCCAGAGTCGCTAGGAAAGGCAGTTGTCGGTTAACCTACATGTAATATTGGTGTGGAATAGGAACACCAGTAGGACCATACACTGGGTTAGACGGATAATTATTACGAGTGGGCCCTCTTGTATAAGGTTTGTGTTGACCAGGGTACACAATATTTGAGGTGTTTTGAGAAACATGTGCGAGCGGAGGATAACCAGATGGGTTTTGAGGATTATAATCTGGATTTGGCGTTTGTCCATAAGGAGGATATAGATGGGTCCCTTGAGGGGGAAGAGATTGTTGTGGAGCTTGAGGATTGTGTACCCCCGAGAACTGAAGATTTCCTAGAAAAGGGATGTTCCACGGATTGGTTGTGGTAGACATATTTTGTCCATACGGTTGATGGTAGGCTCCGGATTGAGGTTTCCCCCCAGCATGAGGGTGCCCTCCAAATCGAAATTGTCCTCCGGTGGGAGGATGCCCCCCAGCTTGAGGTAAAGTTCCCAGAATTTGGGAGCTAGACGTAGACGACTGACCGGTGCTGCTTAATGGATTAAAGCTACCAAGACCAGTTCCTCTAGGTTGTTTTATAGGTATAGAACTTCCAGGCATGACTTGGGTAGTAGTCACAGTGGAAGAGTTTAGTGATCTATACCCAAAAGGGAGTGATGATGAAGGTCTAGGTGTTATTGGTGTGCCAATTGCAGCTTGGCTAACCACCGCATTACCGACGGGAATAGTCGGCACGTGAGGGACCATTGTAGAATGGGTCATCTAGAGAGAAAAAGTGGACCTTGGGCCAACAAACAATGTGTTCGGACCAACGGACGGTGTGGCTAAAAAAATGGTAATACCAGTAAAATCGTTTAAAGGTATAGTGTAGGTGATAGGTGCGTCGGCACCTATTCCTGCTCCATAAAGATCCCACACCATGCGCAGTGGACTTCGAACAATGTCTGCGGTCCAAAAGGTGTCATCGACTAAAGGGTTTGAATGTGACCCAGTCAGAATGTCAGAAGGATTGATGATGACAAATTCACTGACTGAATTCAATTGGAGAACATGTCTCTCATATCCCTCTAGAATGCGAAAAGCCTCCGGAGACTCTGAAACAATTCGAAAATCCTCTAAAGAGGTGGGAACTTCTTCTTGGGAGGTTATAGTGTCGTGAACCTCGCTCTATTGAGGATATTCCTCCATAGAATGAGGGGGTAAAGGGATATTCTCTTCCAGATTTTCTGGAGGAAGTCCCTGTAGCCTCCACGAGTGGCGTGGAGGGTCAATGTTGGCGAAAAAGAGTCAGCGGAAAAAATCTATGGCCAACTACCGAAAAGAAGCAGTATACGCTAATAAAATCTAGGAATCACAACCAAGCAAACAGGACCTTCTCTTGATGACTGTACTAGTTGGTGATGAAATCCAATGTCGCGTGATCAAGTCAAGTAGGGGTGGGGATATGGTGGAACAGTTACAATGGCGACCTGCTTAACGGACTTACACCTTGGTGTAAGCTTCCACGCAGTAATTGTAGATTTACCCTCCAAGGAGCCCGAGTGAGTTTGACCAATGTATGCTCCAGGTACAGTGAGACTTCCCTTCACTGTCACCTTGTCTAAGACCCTAAATATTATGGCCACTAAGGTTACCAATTCGCAGTCATCCCCTGGGTGGGTACAGTCGACAGTCCAGTCCGAACGTACGGGCAGGGTATCTAGTCCGAAATCAACTTGAAAGGATTCCACTCAACATTGTGGGTATACCTTTAAGCGATCCCCATAATACGATCTGTCCACTACAATCAGTCAAACCACGGAAGGATAATCTCTGTAGCTTTCCCGAGTGCGACCTCATGCGTAACCCCTGTGTGAGAGGGGGATCCCAGGCAGACCTATACGACAATTGGATTTGACTCTCCCTAGCTCAGGATGCTAATGTTTGTTTTGGAAACTTTGGAGAGTTATTCTCACAGCCTAATCCAAAGTACTAGTCCTAGTCTATTGTTGGTGGAGGATCCTAGAAAAGAAAATGTTCTAGATAGTTTTTAATTAGCGTTCATTTTATAGTTGTTCTTTACTCAAAAAGGGTGCATGGAAGTGAAACAGATGGAATAATGAATCAATCCCTAAAAAAAAATGTGTCAAAGATGATAAGCAGTCATTTCTTTTCGATGAATATATATTTAAGAGAGAGAGAGAGAGTTCTTTTTACTAACAAGCACTAATAAGGAATGTCCTCAAACAAAAAAAATCAGTCAAATCCAATGTGGTGCTAAAACTTCTTGGAAATTTCTTCTAATATGCAAAATCAATCATGAATATGTCTCTTTATTGTTTGTGTGTGAATAATGATTAATTCAAAACAACACTTCTCCTGCCAATTATCCTTTTGGATCAAGGAAACTCAGACAAACACAAGCAGGTTTCGTACAAACAATACACCCTCTTGTTGTGATCAAAAACAAGAAGCAAAAGAAAAGAAAACCAAGAACTTCACACAAAAGAGATGTTGAAAAGAAATGACCTTAACAAAAACCAAATGAAGAGATCCATAGACTTCTGATGTCCTTCACCAGAGTTCTCGTTCAATCAAAAAGGAGAGAAAAATAGTGCATTGGTTTCAAACTCCGAACAGCAGAAAAACTCAAAAATAATGAAGAAAACTACAAAATCTAAATAGCCAGGTATTTGTTCCTCAGAAGGAAGGATGTCAAAGTTGAATGGGAAGAAGCATTGACTCACAGAGAGGCTCAGCAAGTGAGACACGGAGACTAGACCCTGGAAAGAGCAATTCTGGAAAGGTTTTTTGGCCAAAAGAGGGCTGGTGCTCTGTTGTAAAGGGAAAGAAGAATTATAGCGCTCTGTTTAAAATACCCAGGGAGCGTTGGCACTCTGTTAACACAAGCACAGGGGCACCAGGCTTGAAAAGTTCATGAAAATGTCAAAAAATCCAAAATTTCAATCGGATTTTGGCAATCAAGCTGAGTGTGATGGGGTAGGGAGTCAATCAACTCATGAAATCAATCAAAAAGGGGTGAACCAGGTCTAAAAACAATCGGAGGGTAAGACAAGGTCTATGAGAAGAAATCAAAACCAAAAAGTTTTGATTCGATACTCCCCAGTGGAGTTGCCAGTTTCTGTTGAAGGAAAATCTCCCTGTGGACAGGTAGATCTCCTCTTGAGAGCTAGACTCTTAACTCTTAATACAGAATATGCTTAATGTGGACACTGACTTCCTTTCATATCTATACAAACTAATGCATGAGGAGGAAGGAGAAAAGGAGTACCTTTTATCGACGTTTGTCCCTGCACGCTCCGAGTTGAGCTCCAATCTTTCACTCCTCGATGAGCCATGTAGACAAACAACAATACAACCACTTCCTACTCTATTGATATTAGCTTGAAATAGATCTATCTATCATAGACAATTTCATGTGAGATTAAACACAAACTAGAAAGAAACAGGCCAAGCATGTCATATTAATGAGAAAAATGACAGAAGTAGCTTACAATCATAGATGTGAATGCGACAGCTTCGTCAAGTCCCCTTTGTCTAACCCTTGCTCAAAATATCCACGATCTGGACGACAACAACTTTACTAATTACTTTCCTCCAGTTCACTGTGTGTTTCCTATGAGATCATAGGTTTCATGCTTCCAATTCTTCCTTATTTCCACCATGATAGAGCCTGTTTATATAGGTTTAGAAAGGCTTAACCTCTTGAGGTATCTTTAGGGTAAGTTGAGGATTTCCCTCCTTGAACCAAGGATATTCTCCTAAGATCATGACTCAACCAGGAATTCGAATGCAACTACCTTCCAAGATTGAAATATCCTCCCCTTATTCTCCTCAACAGATCAACTACTGCCCAGATTAGACAACGCTCCCTCAAAAGGGGCATCAGGGTGCTATAGCGCTCCCTAGTAGGCTCAAGGGGGGTGCCAACACTGTAAAGATCTGTAGCACTCCTTCAGAGGGGCAGTTTGGTGTTATAACGCTCCCTAACACCTTATAGGGGAGTGCTAGCACTCCTAAGGGTGATGTAGGGGAGCGCTCCCTTCTAAAACTTTGGTTTGAAAGATTCTTTTAGGTGGGAAGAGATATCTGACTTCAGTTAACCATCCCTCTTCCTCCAAATCAAGTGTTTGAGGATTTTTAAGTGTCTCTTTAGTGTCTTCATCATGGCAGTATGCTTTGTTTGATACTTGCGACACTTATGAGCAACATGTAACATTTATGAGCAACATGCGACACTTGCGAGTAACATGAGACATTTGCGACACTTGCCAAAGCGAGTAATGTTGATGTGTAACAGCTCCTACATTATACTCCACAGTAGAAAAAACCATGATCTCTTGCTCATGATCTCTCCAACGTGGTTCAAATCCACCTGGATCCCAAAATTTCTCCTGGAGTTGTCTCTCGGCTCCTCTGCTTCACCACTACTACTCCTGCATCATCCCCGCTACTCATGCAGGTTTCTTCTCCTCTAGCTTCCTCTTGCTGACTGATTTTTCTGTTGACTCTGACATCAGCTTCCTTATCTCTTCGATCACCCTCTCTAGTTGCTCCATCAGTTGGTTCTTCTGTTGCAGACTAGCTCACTGCACTCGCTTATTGTCAATGGGTGAATCACACTGATTTCCCAAGAAATATTCTTCCTTTGTGGCCTTAGCTTGCCACTCGGTTGCATCCTCCACTTCTACAGTCTCCATATTGAACTGTCATTCAGTCGCTTCCCCTGACATATTGATCCCTATTAGTTATTTGGTTGGTTTTGTTCCACCTTCCCCCAGCTACTCCTTGTGTTGGTATAATCCATCATCTACTTCCAACTTAGCCTATTGGATGTGCATGCCCTGAAATACCACTCTCCTTTCAAGGGCTTCCAATTCTTCATACAAGCCAACAAATTCTATGATGCATGCTTCCTCTTATCCTATAGGCTCTAGTGTTGTAGTCATCTCCTGTTCAGCTTCCCTGCTGAAAACGTCGAGCGATTATGTTGAATTCTCTTATCCTTCTGTCGAAACAGACATCCGTATTTGTTACTTCTTTTCCTTGACAGTATTTTCTTGCTTTCTCCCTGTCACCTTTGCAACATCTACGGTAGCCTCTCCTCGGTTGCTTGGTAGGAATATCTCAACTCCCCCAATTATCAGAACGTCCCTCTGATCCTCCTCCTTCATTGTGATGAAAGTTTCTAACTTGTCATCATATTAATTCATGTGGCTCACAGTTCTATGTGAATATCCATCTGAGTGAGGTTTTTCTTCTACTTCCTCATATGCCAATATACTCTCAACTGAGTTTACCTCTTCTCCCTTTCCCACTTGGAAATCTGGGATGTCTCTTCTGCCCACCTGGAATTTTACGAGATCCACTGATCTCTTCTCCTTGCCCACCTAGAAATCTACGCGACTCTTGCTAGATCTCTTTCCCTCATGACCGAAGTTTTCAGCATGCCTCGGCCACCTTCGTAGTATCTGTTTCTTCCTTCTAGCCAAAAATTTTTGAACAGGCCATATGGTTGTCCTCTTCAAAGGCCATTCATACCTCCAGTGTACATTTGACTCCTGTTGCATCTTGAATGCTAGCTTCTCCATCTGCGCTCAAATTTCACTTAGCTCTTTGTCCATCTCCACCTTTCTCTTCTATGAGTGGGATTCTCCTCGACCATTCTTATGACCATCCATGGCCATATTCACCTTCTACCTGCCCTCCTGGTAAGTCTGTTGTTCACTTTTCAACTGAGAGCATCTTCATCTCCTCCTTCGCCTGAAATCTACAGAAGAAGTTTTGCTCTGATACCACGTGACTCCAACCTCCCCCCCTTTTGATCTCTCCTTCAGGGCTGGCATGACCTCCCAGTATAGGATTGTTCAAGTCATCGAGTTGAGTGACTCATCAGGCTCTTGACGGAACCAATTTCAACTTGACACATTCCTCTTTTCAATTCCTCGGCACCCACGATGTGGCACCTGCAGACCCTCTCCTTAGTGCTCTCAACTTATTACATCGACGACCTTATCTCTCGAGGCTAGGCTCCTCCTTTGATGTGACCACGGACTGTGACCGTGAGTCATCTCTTTTCACAACTCCATGCTTCAGGACTTTCATAATATTCTCTCTCCTCTTCCTGATCTCTGAATCAGTGAATGATTTGGGACCAGATCTACGGTCCTCGTTATTCTCACTATCAAAGGATATGATCGAATCACAAGTTCAAACTTCGTGAGTCTTTTCTCCTCTCAACCCTGCTTCTTCTTACTTGTCAATCAGTGTTGCGTTGATCCCTTGCCACGTACCCTTCCAGATCCAACAGCCTGGATTGAAATCACTCTTCGCGACTTCACGGAGATCCTTTGTTTTTTCCCAGCAAACCTTATGAAGCTCCTTCTCCCGAACTTCTCGATCTTCTTCCACCTATCTCCTCCTTGAAAAAGGGTGACTTCTCCATCTTCAAGATTTCAACAGGTCTTCAACTCCTTTTCACACTTAGCACAAATCTGCCTTGCAATACTACGATGTTCTCGAAGGCTCCCTGCACTCCTTGCAGAAATCTGTGCAATTCTCCTGTGACTTTGCTCGGCTTGAAAACCCCCAAGATTCCAAGTTCCTTTGCAAGCTCCTCGTTCCCTCCTGGAAATTTCTCTCTCTACTTCCTCCTAAGATTATAAGTTGAACTCTCAACACATTAGGTGCACTCCTTTCACTTGGCTTAGTTCTTTGATGGCTTCTCTCTAACCTTACGGAAAGGTTTAAGGCATCTCCTTTCCTTTGTCGATGCACTTATTGCAAAGACTTTATTCGCCAGAATGTTCAACAATTCTGGGATTCTTCAACACCTTCCATCATGTTTCTCCTGTGAATGCCCACACAAGATCGATTCCCTCTTGGCAGCGTATTCTGGAGTATTCAGTAACTCTGAATTGTGCCTCTCTCCACACAGTCTTTATTTTCAAGGGACTTAACTGACTTGAAATTTCTCCCTGAGTTTGTAAATTAGTCTGGTGTTCCCTCCTGGCAACTTATCTTCTGACTCCAATGAGTTTAGATACACACTCCTTGCATCATCTTACAGAGTTTCCTCGCTCTATCGCACACTCCTTGCACTTAGCATAAAGAACCAGACTTAACTTAACACACTCACGGATAGAAAAATGTATTTCTATCCCTGCATACAATTTCTAGCATCCATACACAGTTCTCAAACATGTAAAATACATTCATAACACAGCATCCATTGAACAAAAATGTAAAACGGGAAAAACTACCATTTTCTATTAATGGTGAAATGTCAATTTACAATGGTGGAGTCTGAGCTACAACTGAGTCTTGGCTCTCTATGTTTCTAACAGTTACCACCTAACTGCCCAACCACCTAATTTTCCAACCATCTAACCTCTACCTTGCTTACAATATAAAGATTTATACAAGAGAGGCTCTATGAGCTTCCCTCGCAAGCTAACTAATGGTGCCAAATCACCATCCCTAATGCTTATCGAAAGGCCAAATTACAATGATGGTGATTCTGCTCCAAATCGAGCGTAGATCTATATTGTCGTCAACCTATTAATGGCAACCTTATCTCTAGCTTGTGCGAAAGCATGATTTGAATATTCCATATTGTCTTCAATTATTGGAGCATGATTAAGCTAACTAATAGTGCCAAATCACCATCCCTAATGCTTATCGAAAGGCCAAATTACAATGATGGTGATTCTGCTCCAAATCGAGCGTAGATCTATATTGTCGTCAGCCTATTAATGGCAACCTTATCTCTAGCTTATGCGAAAGCATGATTTGAATCTTCCATATTGTCTTCAATTAATGCTTGGATCATGCCTTTGGATTCTCGAGGAAAAAATGAGAGGGTGGCACCTCTCCTTCCTTGAATGTGCACCACGTGTGTTGATTAGTTGTCACGTACTGAGATGGAGCAATTCTCCTGCATCAATTATTCACTCATTCCCTCTTGCAATATGTACACTATGCCATCCATCAGCCATACATGTACTTGGGAAGATTTGGAGTTGTTAGTAATAAGAAAACCTGGGTAATTGGAGTTGAAGAAGCAGGTTGTTAGCCATACGTGAATTTGAAGAGGTGGTTTTCCAGGCCCATAAACATTGTCTATGGGCAAGAGAACTGTTGGGGAATTTTTTCATGGTGTTCCAAGTTGCAGCTATAGAGCTCTGAGGCTTCTTCTTTGGCCTATTGCTAAATCCACAGAATGGAAGTGGGGCAACCGAAGGACTTTTAAGAAGATAAGGGGAACACTTTGTAGGGTGGGACAAGCATGTGGGGAATGAAGTTGTAGGTTGTTTGCTAGAGTTGGAACCTTAGTCAAAGAATTTTTGGTTTTATTAGACCTTATCCTAAGTGAGGACTCCTTTTCCCTGGTGGAGTTTCTAGACCCAGCTCAGGGGTGACCTGCTATTGAAAGTCTATGAGTAGTAGAGTCTATGGTTGGGAGGAACTTCTAAGGTCTGCATGCAGTTGGTGATTTATTTATAGGACAAGTGCCTTCTATTTGTTTGGTTTAATTAATGTGTTTTTATTTGTATTTTGTTGATACTGAGACGGGTGTGAATCAATATCAAGTACAATTTAAAACATTTTTCAACTTATGCTTCAACCATTCAACTATATCCAATGATCAATGAACAATAGTATAAGAGTTACACCAATACACCATAATACACCATGCACAATATATGAGAAATAATCAATAGTTATTCAAGGGAAGTAATGACTTCCAAAGGTAGCTACAGCTTCCAAATGTAAAGGGAGGGATAAACCTCCAAGAGGAAGATACAATCCTCCAATATCAAGAGAGATTTGAACTCTCCATCCTTTCCCCTTCCTTCCACCCAAGAATATATGAGAGATAATAAAATTTTACATTAAATCGTCACCATCAACCAATCATCACATAGAACCTGATAATGCTTCCTGAGACTTCTTCAATTTCTGCAATTCTTCAATTCTTGGAGTACTCTGATCCTTTATATAATATTACTCAATGTATTCTCTGAAACTCCTCCAATTTTCACTCCTTAAATCCTCCCCAAAAAGAGGTTATAGAAATAATGGTAGACTTTATTCAATTCTGGTCTATTCATAAGAGTGAACTTGCACAGAATTCCCCGTGCTCAATAATTAACATCTGATTCTGAAACTTGGACACAAGAAAATATAGTTTGTACTATTTCCATTGAAATTCATCCCACTTCATTTAGATTCTCGGTGAATAAGTTATGATTTTTTTACCCGGAACACCTGTTTATTGACTACCTTCAGGACTGGTCACAAACCCTATCTTCCACAGAGTGTATCTCCATAATTATAGCGAATCAAGAGATGAAATTTTTACCAGAGGTACCTTGATATGTATTCTCAATACCATAGTGATTTCACCATCTGAATCGTTCTAGAAAAAAAATTATAGCAAAAATGGTAAGATGACCTGAAAATAACATACCTTAGAACACATCACCAAAAGACTTCATCCTCCGTTGAAATCCAGCCTTCTTTACTTCTTATTTCCTCTGAAATTAGACTTGTATCAAATGAATGTATAATTATGTTTATTTATACCATTTATGTCACTTCCTTTTAACATTAGGGCCGACCTGACACTTTCTTATTTTGTAATTATTTTCTTTAATTATCTTCAAGGCCCACATGTACTTCCTTCTTCAATTCACTTTGTAATCTTCAAAAATTCATTTCTCCCCAACCATGAGGATCCACGTGACCTGCCAAATACCACTGGAAACAACATGATGTATAATATCCATTCATGGGTGTTTTATATGCATGTGCATTATCCTTCATGTCCAAATACCTTTATCAATCTTGCAGTCCAAAACCCATGACTAGGGTTGACATCAATGACAACAACCAATATTCCAATGATCTCCCCCTTTGTCATTGATGGAAACACTCATGCTCCCCCTATCATCATGATCCCAATTTATCTCCCCCTTTTACATCAATGGCAAAGGTTAGGGCTGCTCCCCCTGAGTTTAATGGAAAAATTTAACTCTCTTCTTTGGGGTTGCTCCCCCCGAACATGTGGCACTCAATAATACTTCATCCTTATTTTTGGTATTTGGGACATTTTCTTCCTTATAATCCTTTTGTGTGGCTTATGTCTTCTCTCTCTTCTTCATGTCTAGGATGTATATGTTGTTTGGTCTTCTTGTTGCAGTTGCAACCAATCTTCCTGAGTTATTTTCTATGATTTTACATTTTTGGGAATCAAATGTAGGAGTGTATCCTTGATCACACATTTTACTAACACTGAGTATATTATGATTCAAGTCTTCAACCAATAGAACATTCTTTTCTTTTAAATTTTTTCTTCCAAGCTCTACTACACCTTCTCCAAGTATTTTGGAAAATGAGTCATCTCCAAATGCAACATTGCCACCCTTTCTCTTCAAGCTGATGAATTTGTCTTGATCCTCGGTCATGTGTGAAGAACATCCACTGTCTATGTACCATTCATCTTATTCTTTACATTCTTTAGCGGTCAATTCTATTTGACAATATTAATTGTTTGGAATCTCTTTCCTTCTCCATATTATGGTTGGCATAGGGACATCTTCATTCATATATCTACAATCTCGTTCTTTTTTACCAAGATAATTGCATTTGTAGCATACAATATTTTTGTCCATCAACGGGTAAAATGTATTATAACTTCCGTTGAAAAATCCATGATTATTTCCATATCTTATGTTTACACCATTCATGTTGCTTGCATATTTATTCCTTTCATTGATTCTACAATTAATTGCCTTATGTCCAAAATTTTTGCAAGTATAACAATGACCAAGAAAGAAATTTTGATACCTGGGAGTAAGTGACCTTCTTTGTGATGTAGTCCATCTGGGTTCATGATCTACTCTTCTGTAGTTTCCTACATACTGATTGAAGCTTCTTTGATTCTTGAAGGTAGGAGGTCTTCTTGGATATTCATCTCTTTTGTAATCATTCCTTCTTTCTGGTATCCTGGTCCACTTCTCATCAACTGTCTGTGTAGCTCTTTCTTCAACCTTCTTGTTG
>ML798633.1:611592-652319 GCA_009831015.1 Picea engelmannii | reverse complement strand
GCGTGTCTTTAAGCTTGCTATTTTCAATCTCAACATGCTTCAATTTTTTAAGATTCTCATCTTCTTGTTGAATCATTTCTACTTCATGATTTTCTTCTTCTTCATTGTCATCTCTTTCAATCCTTGGATGAGGACATTCAAATGCAACATGTCCTACTCCTTCACAATTAAAGAAAAAGAACTGACCTATATTTTCTTCTTTGAAATCTGAGATGTTGTAATCTTCTTCAACTTCTTCTTCTTTTGTTGCTTATTCCCTTGCATTAAGGTCTTTTAGCTTGTCCCAAAGCTCTTTTGTTGATGCACATGATCCCACCTTTTATTTCACTAAATCTGTCAATCCATCCAGGATGGTATCTATTGTTAGTTTGTTGTTCCTTTTTGCTTCCTTTTGAGCTGCAGTCTTTGGTTTCTTCAAAGCATTATATCCTGAAGCAACTGAGAACCAATAATCTGCCCCAAGAGATTTCAAGTAAGTTTTCATTCTATTTTTCCAGTATTCAAAATTCCTTCCATCAAATGGTGGAATCCCATTTGGAATGTTGTCTTCCATTTCTGCATAGGATCTTCCTTCCAGTGGTTAAACTGTCCTGAAGGTAACCCACCCTGATACCAATTGTTGATACTGAGAGGGGGGTGAATCAGTATCAAGTACAATTTAAAACATTTTTCAACTTATACTTCAACCATTAAACTATATCCAATGATCAATGAACAATAGTATAAGAGTTACACCAATACACCATAATACACCATGCACAATATATGAGAAATAATCAATAGTTATTGTTCAAGGGAAGTAATGACTTCCAAAGGTAGCTACAGCTTCCAAAAGTAAAGGGAGGGATAAACCTCTAAGAGGAAGATACAATCCTCCAATATCAAGAGAGAGTTGAACTCTCCATCCTTGCCCCTTCCTTCCACCGAAGAATATATGAGAGATAATAAAACTTTACATTAAATCATCACCATCAACCAATCATCACATAGAACTTGATAATGCTTCCTGAGACTTCTTCAATTTCTACAATTCTTCAATTCTTGGAGTACTCTGATCCTATAGATAATATTACTCAATGTATTCTCTGAAACTCCTCCAATTTTTACTCCTTGAATCCTCCCCAAAAAGAGGTTATAGAAAGAATGGTAGACTTTATTCAATTCTGGTCTATTTAGAAGAGTGAACTTGCATAGAATTCCCCGCGCTCAATAATTGACATCTGATTCTGAAACTTGCACACAAGAAACTACAGTTCATACTATTTCCAATGAAATTTGTCCCACTTCATTTGGATTTCCAATGAATAAGTTATGACTGTTTTACCCAGAACACCTGTTTATTGACTAGCTTCAGGACTGGTCACAAACCCTATCTTCCACAGAGTGTATCTCCATAATTATAGCGAATCAAGAGCTAAATTTTTTAACTGAGGTACCTTGATATGTCTTCTCAATACCATAGTGATTTCACCATCTGAATCGTTCTAGAAAAAAGTTTATAGCAAAAATGGTAAGATGACCTAAAAATAACATACCTTAGAACACATCACCAAAAGACTTCATCCTCCCTTGAAATCCGGCCTTATTTACTTCTTATTTCCTCTAAAATTCAACTTGTATCAAATGAATGTATAATGATGTTTATTTATACCATTTATGTCACTTCCTTTTAACATTAGGGCCGACCTCACACTTTCTTATTTTGTAATTATTTTCTTTAATTATCTTCAGGGCCTACATGTACTTCCTTCTTTTCACTTTGTCATCTTCAAAAATTCATTTCTCCTCAAACATGAGGATCCACATGGTGTGCCACATACCACCAGAAACAACATGATGTATACTATCCATTCATGGGTGTTGTATATGCATGTGCATTGTCCTTCATGTTCAAATACCTTTATCAATATTGCGGTCCAAAACCCATGAATAGGGTTGACATCAATGACAACCACCAATCTTCCAACATATTTTTCTATTATAGGTTTTTCATGTATAACTATGAATATGTATATTTGTTGTTATTCTCAATAATTTTGTTCATATGCAAAGCATTCTTATTAATTTAATGGTATCATAGTTGCAATTTTTGTTGTGGTGTTTCCCATCATGGGGGCTAGGGGTGATACAACACTCCCCATAACTCTCATGCACTAGCCACACATAATTATAGCATAGTAGATGATTTAGCTCAATCTCCCATGAATATTTCTTCCTTATAGGTTCTCCGGACTTGTCCTACATAGATTGTTGGATATTTGAAACTTCAAGTAGTCATTATCCACAAGAAAGTACAAGAATACCCATCTATACCATTACAAGAATCCCCAGGAAGCAGTTGAAAACCCAGGAAGAGAAGTCAGCCCCACAGGAAACTAATAAAGAAATTGAAGACCCATAAATAAGAAGTTGACCCCAGAATGGTGCCCATATTAGTATAAATACAAGACTAACTCATTCCATTTGGATAGCCAGACATCTCCTTCTGTAGTGCACACAAGGTAGTTGCGACTGCATATTTTGGTAATTTATCTATTTCTCGGTTACTAATTATGTTGGAGAGTGTGCCACACTTGGAGAATCTCTTGCTTGGTTATCCTTGGCCATATTATTGAGGAGCTAGGTCTTGGTGATGTTAGTCTTAGGGAGGATCTTCTCTGTATGGTATTTTGTCTATTGATGGTGATGTACTAGTAATATCTTGGACTGAATTCTTCTATAGAAAGGTTGTTGGGTTTTCTCCCAAGTGTGGGTTTCCCGGGATAAACTCTTGTGTTCTTGTGTTTACTGTGCATGGTTAATATTTCTAGATCTCGTGTTTTTGTTGCATTGTTATAGTTGATATTTTCAGTGTATAGTTATTCTATGATAACCAATGTATGAAAGTGAATCTTGTTATTAATCATAAGGAAATAACTATCATATCTAAGAGTTATAAAATACCAACATGGTTTCAAAGCTAGTTTAAATATTTCCACTGTATAGTTGTAGTTGCAGTTGCAGTTGCAAGTTGCAGTTGTAGTTGAAGTCTCAATTTCCAGTTGCAGTTTCTAGTTACAATTGCAGTTGCCAGTTATAGTTGTAGTTGCAAGTCACCAGTTGCAGTTTCATTGGCAGTTGCAGTTGCCAGCTGCAGTTGCATTTTCCAGTTACAATTGTAGTTGCAGTTATCAGTCACTAGTTGCAGTTGTCAGTTACCAGTTTTACAAACCTTGAGATTAGAAGACAAGATCGATGGTGCTAAAAATTTCATAGGTATGCACTTATATATGTTTCCAAGTTATATCATTTAGCAGAGTATGAGGGTGTTTTTAGGGGATGTGCAAGGGACCTTTTCCAAGAAATGATCCAAAGGTATCATTGGATCTAGTTTATTTAGAGGAATAGTGCACCCTCCCTATAAATTAAGACTCCAGGTTTGCATATTAGGTTTGATATTTTTATATTGTTGCATCTTAAATAAATATTGTAATCATGACAAAAGTCTTTAGATTTTTATTACTGCTGAGTACTTTTTGCTATCAAATGTTTACTGACACTTGAATATTTCTAGTACAATAATCATTATGTAAGTGTTGATTTTTTATTACTAATGATGCACTTGTTTGCAAGATAGAATTGATCTCCTCTGGGAGATGTTATTGGTTGTTGTCTTTGTCCTAGGCAGGTTACTAAGGAGATCACAACACTAGAAAAGTGTTTCTCTTGTCTTTTGTTCTTGTTTTGTTCTGGGCAGGTTTCCATGGAGGAATGATTGGTAACAACAATGGAAAAGTGTTATCCCTGATTCCCATTTTTTTATTCTTGTTCCTATTTCATTATCATAATAACATTGTTCTTGTTTGCTATTTTTTTTATTACGCTTGTTCCAGGCAGGTCACAGATGATATCTCTGAGAGGGAGCTATAGTGACGGTTGTGGGAGGAAACAAATTAGATGGTATCTAGTTTGAGACATGTAGCATGCTATCCATACATGGAGTTGTATACATGAAAATATACATCCATGTACCAAAGGCAAAGAAGACAGAGTTAGAACCTTCTGAAAATAATGATACTTTTGTGGGATACAAAGTGTTCCACATGGATATTGATGAGGAGGAGCAGATGGATCCATCAGTGGTGAGGCAAATGGCCCCACCTAGTACTAGTTCATAGGAAGCTAGAGTTTAGAGGGAATCAACCCTCAAGATCTAGTAGGGAGGGGAATCCCCTCAGGATAGTTCATAGGAGATCATATTTAAGAAGATGCATAGGGATCAAATGTCTCTAGATATTGTATATACTCATAGGGAGTCATGTTTCAGAGATATCATGGTACTCGAGGATCGATGGATACTTGATAAGCTTGGTTTTAACCAAGAATGTACATAATGAACCTAATCTCAAAGAGAGTCGGTTGGCTCAAGAGAGAGTCGATTATTCATAGGGNAGATCCAGGTGGGAGAGAGACATCTTCTAGGACTAACAGACAAGTGTCATGAGTTGAGGAGGCTAGACAAAAGTTTCAAAGGAAAGAGGCTTCTAGGAGATGTGATCCTTCTATAGTGACAAAGGAGGCATCCAGTCAGGAGGACTGGGTATGGATTTTGTATCAGTCATAGAGGGAGAAGCCAGTGAGGAAGACTAGAAAATGGGACTTACTCGAGTGATAGAGGGAGTTGGCCTCAGAGTTTGAGATGGAGGATCCTGGCTAGGTGTACTCTTGGGATTAGAGGTGTGAAGAGATCGGATGAGATCTTCCTCATTCAGGGGATACTGATGAGATTTGATATGATGGATTGCAAGTCCATGACTACACCTATGATCAAAAATCTAAAGAAGTTGAGTTATTCTACTTCAAATTCAGATTTGTTGGATCCCACAATGTACAGGCAATTGATTGGATCCTTGATGTATGTGGTTAATGATAGGCCAAATATTTTCTTTGCAGTTAGCACCCTAAACTAGTATTTGGTGGAAGCCAAGGTAGTTCCAGTGGGTGGAAATGAAGCATGGTACCGTTGGATATGGTTTTTCTTGGGTGATGAAGTGAGGCTACAAAGATATACAAATTATGATTGAGAAGAGAGTGTAGTAGACAGATTCAACACCTCAAGGTGTTTCTTCAGCTTGGAATCAATTACGATTTCTGGGATAAGATGGAAGAAATCTTATGTAGCAGTCAATACAACAAACATGGAGTATGCCACAACCAGTGTCACAAGTCATAAAGTGGTTCAACTTCAAAAGCTTCTTGCAGGACTTCATCTGAGACATGGTATAGAAGGGAGTAGTGAAGCTTCAGTGCTTATCCACAGATGATCATATTGCAAATATCCTCCCAGAGTGTCCATGCTTCTTTGGTTGAGGAGGATGATACATATGATTATCCATGCTTATTTGGTTAATGATGAGCGTTCATGTTTCAACATCGGACACACATTCTCCCATATTGGTCATGCACGGGTCTATGTTGGTGCTGATATGACCAAGGGATAATGATTCATTCACTCATGGGGCTTTACTAATGGTGACTGGCCCAGGTATGTTGATAACATCAGGCATACATTACTCTAGATTATTCATGCATGGGGCTATGCTAGTGCTGACATGACCAAGGGGAGAATGACTCATTCACTCACGGGGATTTGCTAGTGGAGAATGGCCCAACTATGTTGATTTTCTCCAAGTTCGGGCAGACATTTTTACTAGATTAGTCATACATGGGGTTTTTCTAGTGATGATATGACCAAAGGAGAATGATTCACTCATCCATGGGGCTTTGCTAGTGGTGAGTAGTCGAGATAAGCATCAGGTAGACATTATCCTAGATTGGTCATGCACCAGGCTATGCTAGTGTTGATATGACCAAGGGTAATGATTCATTCACTCGCAGGGCTCTGCTAGTGGTGAATGGAATAAGTGTAGTCCCTCTCCTATCAAGGAGTGTATGGACTCTATATGTTATCACATGCATATTCCAAGATGGAATGCATCTGTGAATATGTCACATCAACATGGCTCACGAAGACAACCTTTCTATGACAAAAGAAATCCAAGTATGGAGAATTCCTCCCTCATTGAGAGGGAATGTTGGAGATTTGCAACTTTGGGCAGTCATTCTCCACAAGAAAGTACAAGAAGACCCATTTATACCATTACAAGAAGCTCGAGGAAGCGGTTGAAGACCCAGGGGAGAAATCGCCCCCGTAGGAAACTAATAAAGAAATTGAAGACCCAGAAATAAGAAGTCGACCCCAGACTGGCACCCAAATTAGTATAAATATAGTACTGGCGCATTTCATTTGGAAAGTCAGAAAACTCCTTCCGTAGTGCGCACAAGGAAGTTGCAACTATAGTTTTTGGTAATTTTGTTATTTCTGGGTTACTGGTTATTTTGGAGAGTGCGTCAGAGTTGGAGAAGTTATGGCTTGGTTATTATTGGTCATATTATTGAGGAGCTAGCTCTTGATTATGCTATCCTTTGGGAGGATCTTCTCTATATGGTATTTTTGCTATTGATGGTGATGTACTAGTAATATATTGGACTGAATTCTTCTAGAGAAAGGTTGTTGGGTTTTCTCCCAAGTTTGGGTTTCCCAGGATAAACTCTTGTGTTCTTGTGTTTACTATGCATGGTTAATATTTATAGATCTCGTTATTTCCACTACCTTGTTATAGTTGATATTTTCAATGTATATTTATTCTATGATAACTGATGTATGAAAGTGAATCTTGTTATTAATCATAAGGCAATAACTATTAGATCTGAGAATCATATAAAACACCAACATAGAGGAAAGCCTTTCTATATATGTTAGGTGTTGTAAATCCTTCAAATTATAGGATGATAACCTTTGACATCAACAAATCCAGGCCTCCTTTTCCTCCTTTAATTATTTTTCAACTTCCAGTCACTATCAAGAATGTTGTGATTCACTATTGCATCATCGATGAATGTGCATCCACTTGTATCATGTCTACTAGTGTTTGGACAAAGTTAGGGTCTCTTAAACTTATGCCATATATGATCACCCTTTGTGCATATGATGGTAGTCCTTCCCAATCCTTCCCAAACTAAAGGATTGTATCAGAATGTTCCCATCTAGTTAGGTGGTAAAAAATCTCTCATTGATGTTGAGGTGGTAGATGCCCCCGTTGGACTATAACATTATTTTGTATTGTATTACATGTATGCTATGAAGGATGTTGCATCCTTTGTCTTATATACAATGATATTCCCACATGAAGGGAATATCATTATCGTTGATCAAATTACTTATCATGATCCAAAATATTAGATGAACCTAGACAATCTCTTGATTATAAGTGACAATAACCAAGTCATTTCCTCATTCACATATGTGTGTTTGGGAGTCTTCAAAAAATATACATTCCTTTGTGCCTTCCACATTAGGTGCATCAACCTCTCAACCACTTGGTAATCCTTTTGCTCCCATATTTTCTGCACCATCATGGGGTGGGATTCTTGATTATGGGGCTTCATTTAATTAAGTTCCCTTCTTGTTTCCTCCCCTTGGAGTGGTAATAATCCTAGTTATGGCCACTTTAAATCTTCCCAATATCACGTTGGGTATCCCTATGTGGTATATAAACCCCCAAACCCCTCCTACACCTTCAATGCCAACTCCTCATTTAATATTAATTCTTGTGCAAACAGGAAGTGTTACCCTTTCATCATCCTTGGAATCCACACAAAGCCAACTTGTTGCAACCAAATCTAAACAAGGAACTAGTATTGGGGGAAAAAATAATAAGACCAAGGACACCAATACCTCCAAACAAGTTATGGCCACCTTGACCACCGCATCTAGAGTTATTCCTCCTTGTGCTTTATGCAACCTCACCAACCATGTGACCAATCATTGTCCATCACTCCCAAATTTATGAGACTTGTTCAGTTTAGATGATTTTTCACTTGAATGATAATATCTATTTGTGGAATTTACCCTCCCCAAGTCATCTAAAAACCACATCAAGTCCTTTTGGACTTATCATCCTTGCACTTTATGTGATATGTATGGTCATTATTCTCATCGTTGTTTGAATTTACCTCAATTTCGAGATTCTCTTGTTATCATTCATCATATCAATACTTTTCCTAAATATGCACCTTCACCTATTCTAGAAGATGTTTCCCTCTGATGTTAGAATGTTTTCAAGAAGAGGGCAAGTTGATTTTTGAAATAGGACCTCCCCCTAAGAAACATGATGATAATATTGTTTACATCTATTACATTTCAACTTTTGTTGGTTCTTTATCTCATGAAAACTCTTCATTTTCATCATATGTTCATAAAAGCACCCCTCTCATTTCCACTCTCTTTTTTACCTCATCATTTATTGAGCCTTCATCCACTTGTATCATATCTTCATCTACAGGAGTGTCATATGCAAGCCAAACTTAATGTTCTTATAGTGTAGATATAGGGTCCAATGCCTCCATTGTGACATATTATACCTCTACAACGATGTTACCTTAATATGTGGGCTCTAGTGCCATATTTTTTCACTTAGACAAAGATATTCTAGAATCCCTTACAAATCCTAAACTATCCATGGTAAAATATGCACATCGATCCTATTTCTTACCTCAAGAGGTGTTTACTCCTCAAAATCCCTATGCCTAGTATGTTGTTGAAATGAAGCAATCCGCCCCCCTGGAAACGTTGATTGGTTTAAGAATCATATCTATGCACCTGACACTTTTGAGGAAGTTAATATGGACAACATTTCACCCACCATCAAGGTGGATATTTATGTTACCTCGAGTGTTGTGGAAAAATCCTTCTTGGAGAAAATTGTTCCCCTAAAGTAGTTGTTACCTACAAATATTTTTTTCCAAGAATTCCATGATGCATTTTCTTGGTATTAATTAGGTATGCCCAGACGTGATCCTACCATTTTTTAATATCACATCAATATATGGATAAATGCCATTCTTGTTTGGAAAAATCAAATGCCTATCCACCCTGTTAAGGCTTGGGTCATCAAAGAAAAAATAAACAAACTTCACCAAGCTTGATTTATATATCTAATTGCTTACACTCATGGGTTTATAATATGGTCCCCATAAATAAGAATCAAGACACCATTCATGTCTATATTGATTTCAGTGATCTAAATCAGGCCTTCCTCAAAGACAATTACCCGACACTATTCATTGACTAGATTCTTGATGTATGCACTAGACATGAGGTTCTTTCCTTTATAGATGGATTCTCAGGCTACAATAGGATTTAGATTCATCCATAGGATCAATACAAGACCACCTTAACTACCCCCCAAGGGACATTTTCTTATACTGTTATGCCCTTCAAATTCGAAAACATTGGAGCCACTTTTCAACGAATCATGTCATATTATTTTTATGACTTAGTTCATATCATTTTTTCTTATCTTGATGATCTCATCACAGATTGGAAGAAATTATCACGATGTTTAGGATACCTTCATACTATATTTGTTTGGTGTTGAAAGTATAATATATGCTCAAACCCTCTCAAGTGTGTATTATACATGCTAGCTAGTCAATTATTGGGATTCATAGTTTCCAAGGTGGGTATCATTGTTGACCCCTTGATATTTCAAGCCATTTCTAATCTTCCTCCACCTCACACACTATGTCGATTGTAGAGCCTTCAAGGAAATCTAGTTTCTTATGTAGGTTTGTCCTTGATTACACAACTACTACTCATGGTTTCTTATAGTCGTGACTATCTCAGATACCCTTCATATGGATGAAGAATCCCAACAATCCTTTGATGTATTGAAGTGTTCCCTCAGTTCAACACCTTTGACTACCCCCCTCCCCCCCACTAATTTCAAAAAGGATTTTATCCTCTATATTTTAGCTTCACCCTTTGCAATAGTTAGAGTATTAGTTCAATATGCGAAGGATGTCTCTGAACACGTCATATTTACATTAGTAAGAACCTAGAAGGAATATCCTTATCCTATAAGAATTACAAGGAGTTAGCCTTTGCAATCATCTTTTCTATTTAAAAGTTACATCATTATATCCTAATTCACAAGACAAAGGTCATGATGAATTCCAACCCACATTGTTTCTATTGAGTCAGTGAGTTATTCATGGTAAGTTTTCTCATTGGATAGCAATCATTCAATAATTTGAATTAGAATTCATTACCCCAAAGAGTAAGAAATCCTTTACCCTTGTTAAGTTTATTTATGATCTCCCAACTAGTGCATCGAACCCTCCTTTCAATGATGACTTTCCCAATGAACATTTATTTCCTATTTCCACTAACTATCCTTGGTATTGTGACAATTTGGTGTATTTTCATACACAAAATTTCAATCCTCACCTATATTCCGATGACCAATGATGTATTCATTATCAGGTTGTTTGATACATCCTCATTGGAGACAACCTTTATCAACATGGTGTTGATAAATTGTTACGACATTATCTAACTAATGATGAGGCTAAGAAAGTCTTAAATTCTTTCCATAGAGGAGCTTATGGTGGCCACCTCTCTAGGATGGATACCACCCAAAAAATCATTTGCGCTAGTTATTTTTTTCCTGCTATATTTACTAATTGCATCCAAGAATCCAAGTACTACACAAACTATAAATTTCATTCACCCAAGGCAAGATATCTACCTACTCAATTGCATCTCATTATCACCACAAACCAATTCTGCAAATGGTCCATTGATTTTATGGAGAATAAACCTACTTATGTCGATTACCATAAGTGAATTATTGTGTCCATCAATTACTTCACTAAATGGGATGAATCCATTTTGGCATTCAATCATGTCATGGATACTACAACTAAATTGTTTTTTAACCACATCATCACTCGGTTTAGTGTCTTGAAACAATTGGTCTCTGACCATGGCTGATATTTTGAGGAATAAATATGGAATGAGATAGCTTCAATTTTAGGTATTGAGCACCAATATTCATCATCCTATTATTTGCAGGGGAATGGAAAAGTTGATTTCATTAACAAGGTCCTTAAAACAGTTATCCAATGGATCATGAATAAGCACAAGACTATTTTTCATCACATATCTTCCCCACATTACAAGATTATATGATATTAGTTAAGACTGCCACATGATTCACTCCTTTTCATGTCATCCATGGTAAAGAGGTAGTTTTACCTATTGAGTTTTAGATCCCCTCCCTACATTTAGTAGTCAAACTCCTTTGTGATACCAACTAGTTATAAAAGAGGCCCTGATACCATCCAATTATAATAGAGGCTAATTGTCATAGAACACAATATCAAAAGTTGTCATATCACTTTACACACCATTGAAGTAGTAAATAAATGTTCCAAGGCCCAATATGACTATAAGGTTCACTCTCGTGTATTCCACAAAGGTGATCTACCTTGTGTATGACCAAGATTATGAATTATTAGGCACGGGGAAGTTCAAGTTTTTGTGGTAGGGTCCTTAAATTGTCAATAAATTCTTAGAAAAGGGGGAATATTTACTTGTGGGGCCAAAGGGGGAAATTCTACCCAACCCCTGCAATGTGATCTATTTGAAGAATTTTTACCCTTAATCCTTTTGATGTGAGCATTTCTTATTTTATACATGGATTAGGTTTGTTCATTACATTCCTTTAGTTAAATTCGTATCTCATGGTTGTTTTTTCATTGTTCAGATAAATCTTGCATCTTTTTGATACATCACTTATGTCAATGGCATCAAACATTACAAGAAAAATATTACCTTGATAACTTGGCTATTTTTACCCCTTCACATACCTTTGTTAAATCTAGTGGCATTTTAATCAGATCTACCACCAATAATCAAGTCAAACATGATGGTGTGATTGGTTTGTTAACAGATGCCCTTCAATATCACATATATCACCTTCATGTTTTCCTCAATCCTTTGCTTCTCATTATGTAGTTGAATGAAATTTATTTTGTGTGTAACCCTTGCATTTTTGGACAATGTTTACAAGTTAAGTCATAGTGTACCCTTTACCATGCAAAAGTTGTTGGAAGATTGGTTTTTGTCATTGATGTCAACCCTAGTCATTGGTTTTGGACCGCAAGATTGATGAAGGTATTTGGACATGAAGGACAATGTACATGCAGAAACAAAACCCATGGATGGATAGTATACATCATGTTGTTTTCAGTGGTAAGTGGCATGTCACGTGGATCCTCATGGTTTAGGAGAAACGAATTTTTGAATATGACAAAGTGAATTGAAGAAGGAAGTACATGTAGGCCTTGAAGATAATTAAAGAAAATAATTACAAAATAAGAAAGTGTCAGGTCGGCCCTAATGTGAAAATGAAGTGACATAAAAGGTATAAATACATATCATTATACATTAATTTTATACACAAGTCGAATTTCAGAGGAAATCAGAAGTAAAGAAGGTCGAATTTCAAGGGAGAATGAAGTTTTTTGGTGATATGTTCTAAGGTATGTTATTTACAAGTCATCTTACCATTTTCTCTATAAAAAAAATTATAGAGTGATTCAGATGGTGAAATTTCTATGGTATTGAGAAGACATATCAAGGTACCTATGGTAAAAGTTTCATATCTTTATTCGCTATAATTATGGAGATACACTATGTAGAAGATATGGTTTTTGACCAGTCCTGAATCTAGTCAATAAACATGTGTTCCGGGTAAAATAGTCATAACTTCTTCATAGAGAATCCAAATGAAGTGGGACCAATTTCATTGGAAATAGTATGGACTTTAGTTTCTTTTGTGAGAGTTTCAAAATATGATGTTAAATATTGAGCACAGGGCATTATGTACAATTTCTCTCTCCTGAATAAATAAGAATTGAATAAAGTACACCATTCTTTCTATAACTTCCTTTTGGGGAGGATTCAAGGAGTGAAACTTGGAGGAGTTTCAGAGAATACATTGAGTAATATTATCTATAGGATTAGAGTATTCCAAGAATTGAAGAATTGCAAAAGTTGAAGAAGTCTCAGGAAGCATTATCAGGCTCTATGTGATGGTTGGTTGATGGGGATGATTTAATGTAAAGTTTTATTATCTCTCATATATTCTTGGGTGGAAGGAAGGGGCAAGGATGAAGAGGTCAACCCTCTCTTTATATTAGAGGATTGTATCTTCCTCTTGGAGATTTATCCCTCCATTTATATTTGGAAGTTGTAGCTACCTTTGGAATTCATTACTTCCTTTGAACAATAACTATTGATTATTTCTCATATATTATGCATGGTGTATTATGGTGTATTATGGTGTATTGGTGTAACTCTTATACTATTGTTCATTTCTCATTGGATATAATTGAATGGTTTAAGTATTAGTTGAAAAGGTTTTTAAATTGTACTTGATACTGATTTACCCCCCTCTTAGTATCAACAATTGGTATCAGAGCGGGTTACCTTCAGTATAGTTTAACCACTGGAAGGAAGATCCTAAGAAGAAATGGAAGACAAAATTCCAAATGGGATTCCACCATTAGATGGAAGCAATTTTGAATACTGGAGTAATAGAATGAAAACTTACTTTAAATCTCTTGGGGAAGATGTTTGGATCTTAGTTGCTTCAGGATACAAAGCTTTGAAGAAACCAAAGACTGCAACTCAGAAGGAAGCAAAAAGGAACAACAAATTGGAAATAGATACCATCCTAGATGGATTGACATATTCAGTGAAATCCAAGGTGGGATCATGTGCATCATCAAAATATATTTGGGACAAGCTACAAGACCTGTATGCAAGGGAAGAAGCAGAATAAGAAGAAGAAGTTGAAGCAAATTACAACATCTCATATTTCAAAGAAGCAAATAGAGGTCAGTTCTTTTGCTTTAATTGTGAAGGAGTAGGACATGTTGAATTTGAATGTCCTCATCCAAGGATTGAAAGAGATGACACTGAAGAAGAAAATTCCAATGAAGAAGAAGAAAATCATGAAGTAGAAATTATTCAACAAGAAGATGAGAATCTTAAAAAAATGAAGCATGTTGAGATTGAAAATAGCAAGCTCAAAGACACGCATAGAAAACTAAGAAGTGAATTGGGTAGTTGTGAAAAAACAATTGTAAGCTTGAATAAACAATTAGACGACTTTGAGAAACTAAGAGAAGAAAACATTTCCTTGAAAACTCTACTCGAAGAAGAAAGAAGAATAGGAGAAGTAAGGAATGTCCAAATGATGAAGAAAGAAGAAGACTGTGAGAAACTTGAACAAGAAGTTGTATCAATGAGGAAGAGATTAAGAAACTCTCAAGTTCCAAAAGACTTAACAGATATTGGATGCATGGGTGAAACCTCATATAAAGAAGATGAAAATACCAACAAGAAGGTTGAAGAAAGAGCTACACAGATGGTTGATGAGAACTAGTGGACCAGGATACCAGAAAGAAGGAATGATTACAAAAGAGATGAATATCCAAGAAGACTTCATACCTTCAGGAATCAAAGAAGCTTCGATCAGTATGAAGGAAACTACAGAAGAGTAGATCATGAAATCAGATGGACTACATCACAAAGAAGGTCACTTACTTCAAGGTATCAAAATTTCTTTCTTGGTCATTGTTATACTTGTAAAAATTTTGGACATAAGGAAATTAATTGCAGAATCAATGAAAGGAACAAATACGCAAGAAATATGAATGGTGTAAATAGAAGATATGGAAATAATCGTGGATTTGTCAACAGAAGTTATAATTCATTTTCCCCATTGATGGACAAAAATATTGTATGTTGCAAATGTAATTATCTTGGTCACAAAGCATGAGATTGAAGATATATGAATGAAGATGTCCCTATGCCAACCATAGTATGGAGAAGGAATGAGATTCCAAACAATGAAGATTTTCGAATAGAATTGACCATTGAAGAATGTAAAGAATAAGATGAATGGTACATAGACAGTGGATGTTATTCACACATGATCGGGGATCAAGACAAATTCATTAGTTCGAAGAGAAAGGGTGGCAATGTTGCATTTGGAGATGACTTAGCTGCCAAAATACTTGGAGAAGGTGTAGTAGAGATTGGAAGAAAAAATGTAAACGCAAAGAATTTCCTATTGGTTGAAGACTTGAAGAATAATATACTCAGTGTTAGTAACATGTGTGATCAAGGATACACTCTTACGTTTGACTCCCGAAAATGTAAAATCAGAGAAAATAACTCAGGAAGATTGGTTGCAACTACAACAAGAAGACCGAACAACATATACATCCTAGAGATGAATAATAAATAGACTATAGAAGCCACACAAAATTATTCCAAGGAAGAAAAAGTACCAAAGACCAAAAATAAGGATGAAGTATTATTGAGTGCCACATGTTTAGGGGGAGCAACCCCAAAGAAGAGAGTTACCTTTTGCCATTAAACTCAGGGGGAGAAGCCCTACCCTTTTCCATTGATGTCAAAGGGGGAGATAAATTGGGATCATGATGATAGTGGGAGGCATGAGTGTTGTCATCAATGACAAAGGGGGAGATTGTTGGAAGATTGGTTGTTTGTCATTGATGTCAACCCTAGTCATTAGTTTTGGACCGCAAGATTGATGAAGGTATTTGGACATGAAGAAACAAAACCCATGGATGGACAGTATACATCATGTTGTTTTCAATGGTAGGTGGCATGTCACGTGGATCCTCATGGTTGAGGAGAAATAATTTTTTGAAGATGACAAAGTGAATTGAAGAAGGAAGTACATGTAGGCCCCGAAGATAATTAAAGAAACAAATTACAAAATAAGAAAGTGTCAGGTCGGCCCTAATGTTAAAATGAAGTGACATAAATGGTATAAATACGTATCATTATACATTCATTTGATACAAAATTCGAATTTCAGAGGAAATCATAAGTAAAGAAGTTCGGATTTCAAGGGAGGATGAAGTCTTTTCGTGATGTGTTCTAAGGTATGTTATTTACAGGTCATCTTACCATTTTCGCTATAAATTTTTTTATAGAATGATTGAGATGGTTTATTTGCTATGGTATTGAGCATACATATCAAGGTAACTGTGGTAAAAGTTTCAGCTCTTGATTCTATATAATTATGGAGATATACTCTGTGGAAGATAGGGGTTTTGACCAGTCCTGAAGCTAGTCAATAAACATGTGTTCCGAGTAAGACAATCATAACTTATTCATAGAGAATCCAAATGAAGTGGGACCAATTTAATTGGAAATAGTATGGACTTTAGTTTCTTTTGTGCAAATTTCAGAATCTGATGTTAAATATTAAGCACAGGGAATTCTATACAAGTTCGCTCTCCTGAATAAACCAGAATTGAATAAAGTCTACCATTCTTTCTATAACTTCCTATTGGGGAGGATTAAAGGAGTGAAACTTGGAGGATTTTCAGAGAATACATTGAGTAATATTTTATATAGTATCATAGTATTCCAATAATTGAAGAATTACAAAATTTGAAGAAGTCGCGGGAAGCATTATCAGGCTCTATGTGATGGTTGGTTGATGGGGATGATTTAATGTAAAGTTTTATTATCTCTCATATATTATTGGGTGGAAGGAAGGGGCAAGGATGGAGAGGTCAACCCTCTCTTGATATTGGAGGATTGTATCTTCCTCTTGGATGTTTATCCCTCCATTCATTTTTGGAATTTGTAGCTACCTTGGAAGTCATTACTTCCTTTGAACAATAACTATTGATTATTTCTCATATATTGTGCATGGTGTATCATGGTGTATTGGTGTAACTCTTATACTATTTTTCATTTCTCATTGGATATAATTGAATGGTTTAAGTATAATTTGAAAATGTTTTTAAATCATACTTGATACTGATTCACCCCCTATTAGCCCTTGACCAAGTTTTTGGAGCACTTGGTCATATTTGATCATTTTGGGGACTCTAACAGCCTGTCGAAGATGGAGAGCCAGACGAAGCAGAGATTGCAGAATCTTGGCCCACTTTTGGGTCCCTTTTTGGGTTTTGGGAATATGTAATGGGAAAGGGATGCCGGATCGTGGGTTTACCCATGCTTAGTCCCATTTTGTGTGTATAAATAGAAGGATAGGAAAATGTAAGAAAAATAGAGAAAGGAATATTGTATCTATGTGATATAGGCTATGTGCCAAGTGGTATCTGTGTGATCGAGGTGTTGTGCATTCTATAGGCTTGCAGAGCTTAGTGCAAGTCCCTATGTTGAGATATAGAAGGATTTGTGTTGTAAGGCAAGGAAGAAGGATCTAGTGAGCTATGCAGATATTTTATCCTATGCCCAGTAGGTTTTGATGGCTTCATGCTTGTAACCGATTGAAGATGCTGATAAAGAAGAAGATTTGGTGGACATAGCCCCAGAGTGGGGGTGAACCACGTAAATCTTTGTGTTATTCTTTGTGATTTGACTTGATGTGTTTATCCCTGCTTTTTCAAAATGTTTTGATATATTTAGATGGATATACTAACACTTTTTTCTTCATTAGATGTGTATGAATAGTATATCTGATATGTATGAAGATGTTTAGTGTTGATCTACTGGATCTGATCCATTTTACTGTTGCTAAGTACTAAGATACCTTAGATCTAAGTGAATGATGTGATGCTCTGTGCTATCTGTGAAGTATAATAAGGGTTGAATATTGATGAATGATCAATGCTAAGTTCTCTGTAAGTGATATAATCACAGACCTGTGTCCCAGCTAAGGTTGCAGACACCTGAGTCTCGCAACCACCCCTGCTTCTACATCGGGTGAGACTTCATCTGCTTTGCAGGTGTTGTTGAAAGGTCTGGTGGTTAGGGTTTTGTTGGTGCGTTGTTGTAGCGTTGAACCCTGGGTCTGTCCCTATGCCAACACCCCCCTCTCAGTATCAACAATTGGTATCAGAGTGGGTTACCTTCAGTACAGTTTAACCACGGGAAGGAATATCCTAAGAAGAAATGGAAGACAAAATTCCAAATGGGATTCCACCATTAGATGGAAGCAATTTTGAATACTGGAGTAATAGAATGGAAACTTACTTGAAAGCTATTGGGGTAGATGTTTGGCTCTCAATTGCTTTAGGATACAAATCTTTGAAGAAACCAAAGACTGCAGCTCAAAAGGAAGCAAAAAGGAACAACAAATTGGAAATAGATACCATCCTGGATGGATTCACAGATTCAGTGAAATCCAAGGTGGGATCATGTGCATCATAAAAATATCTTTGGGACAAGCTACAAGACCTTTATGAAAGGGAAGAAGCAGAAGAAGAAGAAGAATTTGAATCAAATTACAACATCTCAGATTTCAAAGAAGCAAATAGAGGTCATTTCTTTTGCTTTAATTGTGAAGGAGTAGGACATGTTGAATTTGAATGTCCTCATCCAAGGATTGAAAGATATGACATTGAAGAAGAAAATTCCAATGAAGAAGAAGAAAATCATGAAGCAGAAATTATTCAACAAGAAGATGAGAATCTTAAAAAAGTGAAGCATGTTGAGATTGAAAATAGAAATCTCAAAGACACGCATATAAAACTAAGAAGTGAATTGGGTAGTTGTGAAAAGACAGTTGTAATCTTGAAGAAACAATTAGAAGACTTTGAGAAACTAAGAGAAGAAAACGTTTCCTTGAAAACTCTACTCGAAGAAGAAAGAAGAATAGGAGAAGTAAGGAATGTCCAAATGATGAAGAAAGAAGAAGATTGTGAGAAACTTGCACAAGAAGTTGTCTCATTGAGGAAGAGCTTAAGAAACTTGTTCCAAAAGACTTAACACATCTTGGATGCATGGGTGAAACTTCATACAAAGAAGATCCAAATACGAACAAGAAGGTTGAAGAAAGAGCTACACAGACAGTTGATGAGAATTGGACCAGGATACCAGAAAGAAGGAATGATTACAAAATAAATGAATATCCAAGAAGACCTCCTACCTTCAGAAATCAAAGAAGCTTCAATCAGTATGAAGGAAACTATAGAAGAGTAGATCATGAACTCAAATGGACTACATCACAAAGAAGGTCACTTACTCCAAGGTATCAAAATTTCTTTCTTGGTCATTGTTATACTTGCAAAAATTTTGGGCATAAGGAAATTAATTGCAGAATCAATGAAAGGAACAAATACGCAAGAAACATGAATGGTGTAAATAGAAGATAAGTAAATAATCATGGATTTGTCGACAGAAGTTATAATTCATTTTCCCCATTGATGGACAAAAATATTGTGTGCTACAAATGTAATTATCTTGGTCACAAAGCACGAGATTGCAGATATATGAATGAAGATGTTCATATGCCAACCATAGTATGGAGAAGGAAAGAGATTCCAAACAATGAATATTGTCGAATAGCATTGACCGCTGAAGAATGTAAAGAAGAAGATGAATGGTACATAGACAGTGGATGTTCTTCATGTTAATGTTTGGACAACATCGGGAAGACATTCTCTAAAGATAATAATTAATAAGTAAATGATAATAATAAATAGTTATCTGATTATTCAAGGGACGTACCCTTTCATGGATGGTGACCTTATGTTCCCTATATATGGAACACTCATTATTATAATAATACATCGAATATCTCTCATATTTCATATGCATAAAAACCAACATGGTATCAAAGCGGGACTGGGCTGACTCCCTCATGGGAGGGCCCAGGAAAATGAGAGATAGCTTGCAATGTATCATAGCAGCAGGGTAATGTACAACCCTCTACATCATATACAAATATCAGGTAGAGATTAATATGAGATTACAGATCTATTAAATATTTTAAGTTGTCAGTATGTATAACTTTCGTTAAAAGGACTAAAGATATGCGGATATCTTTCCAACGGCTCATTGAAACCCTTAGCCACGCCCAGAATCTTACATATAAACAATAACAGATTTGAAGGTTGAGTTAGAAAATTGAATATTTGTCATGAGAGATACATGATCATGAGATTGTGTCAATTCGTTTGGAACCCTGGATGATCTGCGCTGTAATATTACCAACACAATGTTGAACTGGTATTGTCATGACCTGCAAATAAAAGAAGAATGAAGTTGTCCTTAACTTCATCATCAGTGAGAAAATCCATTTCACCCTGATCGTCAACATGAGAGAGCAAGAATGAAAACAGATCTTGCTTCGGAGAATCATTTTCCTCATGTAGCACAATTTTCCTCTTATGAATAACACCACCAAGTTGTTCGTGAATGGAATTAGCTGCAAGTTTGGCTTTATTGTATTGCAGCGATGGTTTGAGAATGAAATTGCGATTAGGGTTTGTGAGTTCCATGCTCGAAATGACGATAGGATGAGCTATATTTTCATGGAGCTTTGCGAGGGTGGAGAATTGTTTGATAGGATCGCTGCCAGGACATTTAAATGAGCCATTGTTGCCATTACACACACCATTGTTGAAGTTTTCCAACTGTGTTTGATTTTGTGCTGACGTTGCACGATAGGCTCGTCTTGTTCGAGGGTGACTGCCTTTTTTACAGGATTGTGTCATGGATATTTACAAGAAATGGTGGCGAGATTCACTATCCGAGAAGGGATAAGTGGTACACTTATTCGAGAAGGAATAAGTGTAGTTGGGATTATAACCCGACGTCCCATGTGGAGAGCACATGATGACATGTGAAGGGAGTTGACCCTTGATGTCATACACTATGGGAGTTGACCCTAGTGTTTCTAGAGGGTGTAGCCTCTAGAAGTTTACCTGGGAGTGCCATGTGTGACAAACTTTCTCCAGATTGTACTCCTCTGTGAATTGAGTTGAGTTGATTTGTGAGGACACTTATCCGAGAAGGGATAAGTGGTACACTTATTCAAGAAGGAATAAGTGAAGTTGGGCTTATAAACCAACGTCCTATGTGGAGAGCACATGAGGACATGTCAAGGGAGTTGACCCTTGACGTCATACACTATGGGAGTTGACCCTATTGTTTCTAGAGGGTGTATCTTCTAGAAGTCCACATGGAGTGCCATGTGTGATAAACTTTCTACAGATCGTACTCCTCTGTGAATTGAGTTGAGTTGATCTATGAGGACACTTATTCGAGAAGGAATAATTTCATTTGGGCTTATATCCCATCGTCCCATGTTCAGAGAACATGAGGACATGTCAAGGGAGTTGACCCTTGATGTCTCACACTATGGGGAGTTGACCCTAAGTGTTCCTAGAGGGAGTAGCCTCTAGAAGTCCACCTGGGAGTTCCATGTGTGGCAAATATTTTACTACTATGGTGGTTTTGTACCACTGTCAAAGACTGCGTGTCTCTAGACAGTAGTTGTGTACTACTATGGAAAGATACCTCCCTATCTAAGAGGGAGTGTTGATGTTTTAGCATCAGTCATAACTTCTCCTACATTGGGCTGCAAACCAAGGGAGATAGGATACATTTATCATAAAGGTTTACTTGTGGTAAATGGGCCCAAACGTAGTCCTTCCTTGATCATGACAAGGAATAATATGGACTCGAGGTGCTTGAAGTGCTTTCCACGTGTCAGTTAGCATCAATCCGACATTCACTCATAGGTGTGTGCATGTGGTGAAAGATCTTGGTGTGGTATTTTTCCTAGTCATGGTGATTTGACAAGGAATGATAAAGACTCAAGATGTTATGCTATTACATGCATACCGAAGTGAGCCTAATCTTAGAGAGATTTAATTGGCTCAGAGGGAGAGTTGCGGAAGGGGTTTCTCCTCAGTTCAGGTGGGAGAGAGATGTCTCCCAAGACTGAAAGATAAGTGTCATGAGTCTAGGGTGAAGTTTTTATACTTCAAATACAAGAGTGGCATGTTCCATAATGTCTCCCTCGTTGAGAGGGAGTGTTGATGTTTGGAAAACATCGGGAAGACATTCTCTAAAGATAATAATTAATAAGTAAATGATAATAATAAATAGGTATCTGATTATTCAAGGGACACACCCTTTCATGGATGGTAACCTTATGTTCCCTATATATGGAACACTCATTATTATAATAATACATCGAATATCTCTCATATATCATATGAATAAAAACCAACACTTCACACATGACCGGGGATCAAGATAAATTCATCAGTTTGAACAGAAAGGGTGGCAATGTTGCATTTGGAAATGAGTCATCTGCCAAAATACTTGGAGAAGGTGTAGTAGAGATTGGAAGCAAAAATGTAAATGCAAAGAATGTCCTATTGGTTGAAGACTTGAAGCATAATCTACTCAGTGTTAGTAAAATGTGTGATCAAGGATACACTCTTATGTTTGACTCCGGAAAATGTAAAATCAGAGAAAATAACTCACAAAGATTGGTTGCAACTGCAACAATAAGACCAAACAACATATACATCCTAGACATGAAGAAGAGAGAGAAAACAGAAGCCACACAAAAGGTTCCAAGGAAGAAAAAGTCCCAAAGACCAAAAATAAGGATGAAGTATTATTGAGTGCCACATGTTCAGGGGGAGCAGCCCCAAAGAAGAGAGTTACCTTTTTCCATTAAACTCAGGGGGAGAAGCCCTACCCTTTGCCATTGATTTCAAATGGGGAGATAAATTGGGATCATGATGATAGGGGGAGGCATGAGTGGTTCCATCAATGACAAAGGGGGAGATTGTTGGAAGATTGGTTGTTGTCATTGATGTCAACCCTAGTCATTGGTTTTGGACCGCAAGATTGATGAAGGTATTTGGACATGAGGGACAATGTACATGCAGAAAAAAAAACCCATGTATGGATATTATGCATCATTTTGTTTCTGGTGGTAGGTGGCACGTCACGTGGATCCTCATGGTTTAGGAGAAATGAATTTTTGAATATGACAAAGTGAATTGAAGAAGGAAGTACATGTAGGCCCTGAAGATAATTAAAGAAAAGAATTACAAAATAAGAAAGTGTCAGGTCAGCCCTAATGTTCAAAGGAAGTGACATAAATGGTATAAATACATATCATTATACATTCATTTGATACACAAGTCTAATTTCAGAGGAAATAAGAAGTAAAGAAGGTCGGATTTCAAGGGAGGATGAAGTCTTTTGGTGATGTGTTCTAAGGTATGTTATTTACAGGTCATCTTACCATTTTCGCTATAACATTTTTTTCTAGAATGATTCAAATGGTGAAATTGCTACAGTATTGAGAAGATATATCAAGGTACATGTGGTAAAATTTTCATCTCTTTATTCACTATAATTATGGAGATACACTCTGTGGAAGATAGGGTTTTTGACCAATCCTTAAGCTAGTCATTAAATAGGTGTTCTAAGTAAAATAGACATAACTTCTTCATATAGAATCCAAATGAAGTGGGAACAATTTAATTGGAAATATTATGGACTATATTTTCTTGTGTGCGAGTTTCAGAATATGATGTTAAATATTGAGCGCGGGGCATTATGTACAAGTTCTCTCTCCTGAATAAACCATAATTGAATTAAGTCTACCATTCTTTCTATAACTTCCTTTTGGGGAGGATTCAATGAGTGAAACTTGGAGGAGTTTCAGAGAATACATTAAGTAATATTGTCTATAGGATCAGATTGTTCCAAGAATTGAAGAATTATAGAAGTTGAAGAAGTCTCAAGAAGCATTATCAGGCTCTATGTGATGGTTGGTTGATGGGGATGATTTAATGTAAATTTTTATCATCTCTCATATATTCTTGGGTGGAAGGAAGGGGCAAGGATGGATAGGTCAACCTTCTCTTGCTATTGGAGGATTGTATCTTCGTCTTGGAGGTTTATCCCTCCCTTTATATTTGGAAGTTGTAGCTACCTTTGGAAGTCATTACTTCCTTTGAACAATAACTATTGATTACGTCTCATATATTGTGCATGGTGTATTATGGTGTATTGGTGTAACTCTTATACTATTGTTCATTTCTCATTGGATATAATTGAATGGTTTAAGTATAATTTGAAAAGGTTTTTAAATTGTACTTGATATTGAATCACCCCCCTCTCAGTATCAACAAAATCCAAATACTTTGATACCCATTACACGTAAATGCATGCAACATGATAAAAACGCCCATGAAACTAACATAAAATTTAAATTCCTGAATGCATACCATTTTAGGTATACACAACAATTAAACTCAACATTAACAAGAAATAAACACATTGAATAGGAACACTTCTCTTATAATCAATCAAACAACTAGTTACAGATGATAGACATTCCACCCAACCATAGACTCTGTTGATCCAGTTCTCTTAGCAGTATTTCATACCTGAGATGAGGCATGCATCCATAAGAAAGGATGTCTCTTACGACTAGATATTGTCCACTCACAACCCAATATCTAGAAAGACACACAACAAGCCAATTACTACAACTATTCCAATACACTATCTCTCTTTCCCCTCAACTTGTACAACCAAAGGCATGGGATCCCCTTCTTTACCATGTAGTCCCTCGGGCTATCCCACTTTCGTTGAGGGCTCGAACACATGTTGGCCAGAAAATATATCTACCGAGGAGTCTAGGAATTCCAAATATAACAGGAGAATGTACAACAACAAACTCACTCGCTCTTGGGTAATCTCCTCAACAGAAAAACCACTCGTGGGCCAAACAACCTATTTCTTCATGCATTTACTAGCTCCAACAAGCTATCCTCAATACCCACTATGGCTATATTCTCTTCCCAACACCTAGAACACCATTTTCCTCATTACACCTAGCTCTAAACTCTCATTTTCTCCATATTCAAAATTATTTTTCTCCCATGCATGTTGACTCTCACATTTCATGAAGTTGATTGTACTAAGGCTCATGCTTTCAATAACTAGGTGAGGTGACTTTCCCACCAAACCTCTTACATGCATTCAATGATTGGTATGATAAGTCAAAGGAGGTAAATATTAATAATAATAAAATTTAGAAAAGTGGCTTGGGTTTACTAGGAATGTGGAATTTTGTCTTGGACCCCCATTATCCCCCTCTCTCTTGTGGAAACATATCCCCCATGACTTTGTACATGTTTGTCTATGGTCGATGGTGTATTTTATTTTTATTATTTTCAATGCATATTTTAGATATTAAATCACTTATCCCACAACCATACATCGTATTTACAATATACATAACTAATCTAGGGATTAAAAATTGGGGTGTTACATAATATTTTAGTGTAATTGTTTGAATCCATTTCATTTACACACATCCCCAGAAGTTAGAATATATTTCTAGATACCATTTCAAATAGAATTATGGATTGGAATTTATCACATGTGTTAATAAGAAGATAACTTATTGCATTCACATCTAATTTCCTACACACGCCATCATATTTAAGTAAATCATATATTTCAGATTTTGGATTGGAATTTATCACATGTGTTAATAAGAAGATAAGTTATTGCATTCACATCTACACACACCATCATATGTAAGTAAATCATATATTTCACATTTTCCATTCATCACATTTGAAAAAATTATTCACACCAAAGACCACATCCATAATGCATATTTAAATATCTATGTATCCACCAAATATAAAAAGTGTTTACATAGGAGTCAATAACTCTATAGTTGATGCATGTCTATCACATGCTAATTAAAAAAACGGGGACATGTTCCTTCATTGATTTGAATTTTTATACACTTGTGTTGATTTCATGTGCACATTTATGCTATGGTATCAGTTGGTACATGTGTAGGATTTTTTCATGGAAGCTAGAAAATACTTAATTATGTTAAATTCCCCCATCCTTTCCCCTTGGATGTGCCTTTAGGACCACCCTTGTTTGAGTATATGTCTTATCCCATCCATTTATTTCATTTTCCATTTACCCTATGGTAAATATTTACCCACATGGGTACCCTAAATTAGTGACCCTTGTTACATTTTGGCACACATGTTGCCGAATCCTCCTTTGGATTGGAGTCCATATAGTCTACATTATATATTTAATCCTTGTGCATATTTTATCATCATGTTTACAGCCTTATCCCTCAGACTCCCACATTTTATTTGGATGGTATATTATATGTTGATTCATCACTTATCATAAGCTCCTTCCTTCCTCCATACTATGAAAATTATTCGGTTTTATGCCTCCATTCACATAGCCTCAACGATATTACCATTAATACCCCTACCTGTGGTTGCTTCTACTTGCATTTTTCACCCTCTACATTATATTCATTTGGTTTCTCACTAGGGCATCTATGTCCTTATCTCTCCCCCCAATTTTTTCAAGTGGTACCCCTTTTGGGATTCCATTTGGATGGTTTGTCTCTCGACACATTGTTTGATTAATTTTCAGGTATCCCCTCATTGTGATATCACCTCCTCACCTGGAACCCCTTTGGAAATTGTGATTCTTTGGCACATGTTCCTTTCTTGGTAGAATCCCTTTGTTTCCCATGTTCAAAGAATCTGTAATGAGTCACCCTTGTGTCCAATAGATTCTGTTAAGTTCCTCCCAAGTAATGTTAGATTTCACCCTTGTTTCCATAATATTCTATCTAGATTTGTCGATCCTTGGCCTTCAATTGTCCACTTTTCACTAATTTGTCACATAAATAACCTCTTGTCTATTAATTCACCATTCCTTGTGGAATGGTTTTAGTTGCTACTAGTTCAACATTTCCTTTCTAATTTGAATAAGGGAAGTCACGAGTCCATCTCTTTTTGTCTTACATCTCTATCATCATGTCAATCCTTGTTAGTTGTGATATTGTGACTTATACCTCATGTTGGATTTTGAGGGTTCCCTTGTCCCTTGCTTCTAGTGGGCATTCCCTTATCAAATTTAGCACATGTATTCCAAGGGTTTGGTTTATAGGCTGTGGGATCATTTTCCTCATTGATGGGTTACCTCAAACTAAGTAGGAAAAGTCATAATTTCTCCTTGACTTGGTAATTTCTCATGTGCTTGACTCTATATCATTATCACATTGTTGAGATTTGTACACTTGGTGTTTTAATGTTCCATATTATTTAACTTGTGTGAGTTGTATAAGCCCTTAGGAGGGAGTTTACCTTCAAGTATATCCCCACATGTTCTAACCACAACATTTGTTTACATATATATAACTTCAATTGTCATTCTTTGGATGTTATTTGATAATGGTTCTTAGGGATTCCTCTTATCCCTAAGTGCCAACATACTTTCCCATATCAACACCAAAAAATTTATTCTAGGGTTTAGTCTTGCCAAGTTGTATACCTTGGTCACAATTTCCTCATTGATGGGTTACCTCAGACTAGTATGGATATTCATCATTGCTCCTTGACTTCGTTGTTAGTTAAGATTTCATTTAGTGGTAAGTTGATGGGATTTTATCAAAATGAACTTAGATTCAATTATAAATATTTATAAAGACTTTACTTGATAATATAAAGCATGGGATTTACCTCAGATACACACGAAACGTGAGTTTGGATCCCATCCCAATTAAACATTGATTGGTTTTATGAAGACAAAAAAATAGTTGTAATGATTTTCAAAAAACCAAGCTGCTTCTAAGCATAAAATGCTTTTGATTGACTACAAAATATTGGCAAATCTCTCCAATTATAAAATTCCTATCTCTCTTATCCTCTCCTATTTGATAATCTAATTGAATATAATAAAATATCATATGATATGATATTGACGGTGTTGATATGAACTCACTTTGATGCACTTTGCTTGGTGTTATGGGGGGGGATCCCCCTAATCTGGGTCTAGCGACTAGGCAGAGCCTTGACACCTTAAAAGACTGAAAAAGTTTATGTTCTACCCAAATCCAACAATACCTAATGATAATCAAGGGAAGGGATAGGATATGAAATATGTACCTTAAGTCCTTCCTTCTATTGTAGATCCCTTCATGTCTCTGTTTGTTCCAAGCTTAGAAGCCTCCGCCAAAGATGGCTTGAAACCAATTTACAAAACAAACTATAACAACATATGCATAACTATAAAGATCATCTATAAGTATATATATTCATGAAAACCATTTATAAATGTAAACATAAAGACACATAGATTTGGGAAAAGAATATTTATCTTTTATTGATAACAAGATTGGAAGTTACAACCTGAATCTTGTCGGCGCCGTCCACGAACCTCACCTGGGTTCCTCTAATTTGACTCCAAGTGCACTATTCCCAATATGCTATCCTCATAACCAACATGCCAATATAGGGAAAATGGATGGATTTTATAAAGAGGATGAATGGTAGGGAATGTCGAGGATGAAACTTAGAGCAGGATGCAAAAAGACTTAGAATACAAGGGAGAAATTCTGGCAGAGTTCACTTGCCTCCTTTTCATTTGTCCAAATGACCCCCCTAGGGCCCTTTTTATATGGATAAATGATGGTTATTTGGTTTTCATAAGGGCTACATAAGGCAAAATGGTTGTACAACCTAAAATATCTCGTAAACTTCGTCGGAAAGCGCGAAATTTATTATTTTTTGCAAATTTTTAGAGTACACACGGGCTTTCATGAATGCAGCTAGCATATGCATTTGGGATTTTAGGTATGAAACTAACATATGTACATGCTCTGCATATGTATCAAGGCGCATACACCATACAAAAAGTTTTTTTTAAGAGGAACTCTAGCAAAAATGGTTGGCAGATGTGTGAATAAGTAGGCCAACATAAAAAATGCATGGGAGTGGAATTCTTAGCTATAACACTTAGGCATTATTTAAGTAAATAAAATATTAAATACATACATACAAACACTCTTATCCCAAAAAATTTCAGTGTTTGCTAGCAAATACTTGTAATATCATGAGTAGTTTGAAATGATCTCACTCAAACTATATTTCTAAATCTATTATTAACAATCCCAACTCAATCATTGTTTCCATTGTAATCATGTTAGAGGACCAAACTATATCTATGACCCAACTATCAATCTCTCAGGATTGGCTGGCTCAAAAATTTCTTTAAAAAAGAATACACCAATATGGTACTGAAAATTAGCCCCTATTTTGAGGACTCCAATGACCACACTCCATACATTTTTCTTAAATATTTTTTTATTACACCCATATTCTTTCCATAACCTCGAATATTCACACTTACACTTAAAAAAAAAAAAATCATTCACTTACATTTCATTCCCTATACCATTGTGTGGATTGGATACCCCAATCATACTATCCCCACAACCAAAGGAATCAACTTAAAAAATAGAACCATCAAGTTTTTGTAGTGCCAAAAAAATTTCTTGGTATCACAGGGATTCAATGACATTGCACTTATAAGTCTCCTTTCCAATTGGCAAAGCAACATGACTGCATTATTTTTAGAAACATTAAAATGATATTTTAGGAGGTTAATAAGAAATCCGACAATCATTTGTTTTGATATGAGTGTGATCGTAAACAATGTTTTCTTTATTTTTCTCTCTTTGTGTATATTGTAGTGTTGTTAATTTGTGAAACTCAATAGAGAATCGTGTTTATGGATTAGATTTAGTTGACAATGACATTCTTTTGATTTTGATTCTTGTATGGATCCATATTCCATCATGTGGTTTATATAGAGATGAATCCCTTATTATTATTTCAAGTACTATATCAAAGATTCATTAATTGAATCATTATTAAAGAACTAGAGCTCCTATTTATAAGGATACATGAGGTTGTCAAACTATTGGATAGTGTTAAAACAAGGCTAAATTATTGCAAACTATAAATCAATTAAAACATGGATAAAGCCAAATAATCGAGCTCTAAAACTCCTTGCTACATAATTATATTCAAGAAATTAGATTATTGAAATGATAAAGGAAAATCATCAACCTATCAAATAAATTGCTACATCCTATCAAGTGAGCACAAAATTTTAGAGACAAATCATTGTGATTTAAAACTAAAAAGTTAACATCTAAACAATTTTAAGAGTACAAACTAATTCTCCATATAAACCTTCTGTAATTTCCCTGAGATAAAATTCCATCCCACGCTTCCAACAATAGTGAAAACTCTAAAATGTGGATAGCTAGGATTGTAAATATTTTTTTTTCATAGAAACAAAAGTGTTGTGGTAGAGGAAAGAAATGGGAAAAGTCACCAGTTACATACCTAGTGTGTGCCYAATACTACATACCACGTGGATTTTTKATTTCCTTCGCCTCTCCACGCTCAAGACTATGAATCCACTGAGGTAAATGGTGAGAAACTTKTTATATATATGAAACCATCAATTKTATATCATGTATATTTTTCACTTGTATCTTCTACTCCAAMCATGATTTTACTAATCCCTTTCATYCCTCTTGTTTCTACACTCTACTACACAACTTGAATATCTAAATGCAATTGGATATCTAAGGTTGGTAAACAACATGAGGATTTAGTGGAGGGTTTTTACACGAGGAAAATATGTGTAGGTTCCATGTATGCTTTCTATGGTYRATGATGAGGATAAAATTAGAGGGAGGTAAAAGMTTTCAATGGAATTTGACAAGGGATTTTATATTCCCCCAATATTCCCCCTTACACACCACCAAATACCTATATTACTGAGTAATTTAAAACACCTTCTTAATCCCTCATTACTAACCAATATATTGGTTATACTTTAACCTAATTTTAAATTCCTCATTGTGAACATGCATGTTAAATTACTACCTGGTTATTGAAACTTTTATCCACTCTTTCCAACAAGGTTGTAACTTTTGGTTTTTCCGAAGACAAGGTAAGAATGTTCATGCAACAAAGACAAATCAATCCATTACTTATCGATTATTCATTGATTGTACTAAAATATATCACTATGTTTCCCAGCATCTGAAGTTGTTATGTGATAGAACTTGCAAACAACCACTAAAATGCATCACAATGTAAACACAACCAAAGTTATATACGCTATATAATTACTAGCATGAAGATACCAAGATTTTTACATCTATACTAAAATAAATGCAACCATGTTGTTTAAAGAAATAAATTCAAATGGACATCATAAGAACACATAACTTGCAAAAACGAGACTCGAAAACACTTAAGTGTTGTACTCACTTAAACAATACACAGTAGAGAGTACAACACTTGGTTTCTAATTTATATATTAGAACAAGTCTAGATGGTGTGAGTGTTTGTTAATATGGTATTATGGTTTTGGGGTGTATTAGTTCCTTAAAAAAAAAATTGAAACTAGGAAACTTGTATTATAAAAGCTAATAGAATACAAAACAAATGTCTCTATTTTTCATATAGGAGTGACAACTTTCAAAAGTCATAGAGAAAAATTTACAAAAGTTTACACTTATTACATCCCAATGATTCTTGTATAAAAAATTACAAGTATATAACTTTAAAAAGACTCCTAAAATTCTAGTTACGATGATAAACATAAAAAATTAATGAAAGACATGACGACTATTAGCTTCTTCCTCCCCATGATTTGTAGGAAGAGAGTTTTGATTCTTCAGCTCCATATCTTCCAACATATAATGCACTATCTCTTCTTCCTTTAGGTCTTCCTAAACATATTTTATGGACATTCTGTGGTTGGAATCAACTAAATTTAATTCTTTGCTTAGATTGATAACCATGTTTCTCAACGTATTACACTTAGACTCTAGTTCATCAATTTTATGTTTTTGTTGCACAAGGGTATTCATGATTAAATCTATTTGTGATGTGCACTAGTGTTCATTGTTGTGGACATTAGAGGTCACTGAGAAAAGGGAAGATTTGTTGCACTAAATTGGATCCTCATGTCTTCTTAATACCCTCATGAATTTCTATGCTTCCTTGTAATCCATATGAACAACATACCTCCAAAAATAATAAAAATAAATCTTAATTGATATGTTGCAAGGCTCAGATTAAGGCACAAGAGAGAATAAAATGATCATTTCCAAGACTCAATGAGAAATCACCTTCTCCACAGATAAAACCCAAATATCTAGAATTCCCTAGAGTTGAGGAGAATAATGATTACAAAGCTCAAAATATACTAGAGAAAAATCACCAAATAAGAACCTTGAATGCAAAGAAGAACTAGTTGACGAGGAGGGTCTATGCCAAAAATACTCTAGAGGAACCAAAAGTATTGAAAGTATACCAAAGCCACACATAGAACCATACACAAAGTACTTCCTTCCCTCAAGGACCAATGCCAATAACAAACTCCTTCTTCACACCCGAAGGAAAATTCTAATAAACTAAAGTTCCATAGCTAACCATAGTCAAAGGGAAGGTCTTACTAGGATTGGTTGGTCAATATTCTTCTTTGAATCATAGAAGACACCTTCCTCACTACATACCATTATCCCACCTTGTTGAAACATTCGTTCAACAATGGGTTCAAGATACGAAGCAACCATTGATTCATATATGAATGAGGGAGTGCACATCCTTTCAAATCTATAATCTATACTTGAAATTTGGTGGTAGTGATAAAAAGTGGAAATTAATTACCATGCTAAGAGTCCTTGTGTTCTTGATAAAACGTTACTAAAGTTATTAAGGAATGGGGTGAAAGCACCACCCCTCATTTTCCAAATGAATCTGGGACTGTAGAAGACTATTGCATTGGCCAATGAATATGCCTGATGATTAGGTTCTCAAAGAACCTAGTAAAATGAATCCTTGTGCAGATTACCAATATCCCTTTGGACTCAAGCTATGATTGAAGTGATTTTTCTATTTGATGGGATTGTTCTTGAAAAAAATATATTGATTCTTATGCTTGAATATTCAATGACAATCAGAGAGCTTGATCTAGCTTCTAATTAGTTCAATAATTAATTGGCTTAGATAAATTAATGATTTAATTAATTAATTAACTTTTAATACTTTAATAACTTAATTTACCTTAATTATAATCATTAATTAATCTAATTGGGGTGTTATATTTTTCTAAAAGGATACCCTAGCAAAGTGCATAGGCCTATGCTTGATTATTTGTAGCCCTTCCAAGGCCCCAAGAATGTGATTTTTCTAGATTTCTCTCAGAATCCAAAATAATCTCCTCCACACCTACCACCCCTAACCTATGAATTCATTTTTTAAACAAGACTAAGAATATAATAAATATTCCCCGGATGGGGTGACACGCGGCGACGCCTTGCCACATGGCTCAGCATCAAGCCATAGCTTAAATGTTGTAGGACGCTCCCCATCCCTTCCACATTTACGATGGTAGCCGACCATTACAGCCGCTATACGGAGGAGGGACTTCTCCCTCGCGTGAACGCACTCGCTCAGCCAGCATTCAATATGATAGGGTTAATGGGAGGCCATACGAATCCATCATTTGGTAATTCAAAAATTGGAGAGCCTGGATAGAGCTGGCTCACTCTCATTTTGGACCTCCCCGCCGGTTGGGAGCTCTGGTGCAGTTCTGGTTCATTCTCGTCTTGGTTCATTCTCGTTTTGGCTCATTCTTTTTGTATCTTTATCCACCCCTCATCAACAATGACAAGGAAGCGAGGCAAGCCTCACCGAGGCTCGGCCTAGTACACCCACAAAGAGCAGAGGCAAAGGAGGAAGAACCTGGAGCGCGCTCTATCAATGGCGACTTCCATTCTCCGGCAGAGAGCTCAAGCCGACCAATTGGCACTCCATGCCATTATCGTTGAGCCTAGGATAGATCGTAGCACGCACACCATGGAAATTGAGCCCGGAAGTTGTCTGAAGCAAGGCGTTGCAGATGAGTTTCCAACCTGTTATGTTGATGAAACGATGTACCTGGAGGATTTAGTGACCACCCTGGAACCCCAAGCCACAGTTGTTGAAATAATGTAACTGTGAAGAGAATTCTTATTATTATTTCTATTTTATTCATAAGATTAATCCCCATTGTGGCTTAATCATGTCGGTAATTATATTAGGACCAAATCCCCTTTTGCGGATTGGTCAACGGACAATTGTAATAGGAAGAATAAGAAGTCATCCCCAGCAGTTAATTAAGAGACCCAGAAATATAATAAAGGTGGGTTTACCCAACCAGATTAAGAAGTCGTCCCTGCCAGTGAAGAGACACTTCACACATGCCATAACTTGTATAAATAAAGGAGGCTAGCACCTCATTTGAACAAATCTCACTTGCTCATTCTCTTATGAGGCAAGTTGCAATTACCAGTTGGAGAGAGGGAGAAGAGTGGTGCATCTCTTAGGGAGGACTATTGGTATTGGTTTGAGTTATCTCTTGAACATTGTATAATCTATTTATGATAAGGAATTTTTTGTTGGGTTTTCTTCCCCTAGAGGGTTTCCCAAGATAAATGTTGTGTCTCTTGTGAATGTGTATTTATCAGTGATCTTGTTCTTATGATGCTCTCATCTATTGAAATCCAAAGAACTATAATAATGACATAAACATTAACATGGTATCAGATCATCATAATAACTTTTGTCAAGATAGCGTATTGTCTTAGTACAACAGACAGGTTGAATAAAGTACTTGTCACTTGAGTGAAGGAGACCTGGAAGAAAAGCAAGCACTCACTCTTGAGGACAAGGCTCCAGGTTTGATTAATCAAGATTCAAAGGTACACATGACAAGATGATGAATTTAGTTGAGATAGCAATCATCGTAAAGTATTATACTTAATATCATGTGAAAATATAGAGGTAAATACTTTTTCTAATATGACTAACACCTCCTCTAGTAGAAACCTCTCGTGTTAGTTCCAGGTTGCCATGGAAGAATGCTTGGTCACAACACTATGATAGTGTTGACCTCATTTTGTATTGTATTCCTTACCTTTAATCTTTGCTAAATTATAAGTAATAGCTCTAAAGGAGCTACTGTGATGATTGTTCATGCTATTGCTTTATATTATCAAGAAGGATATTATTCTTGCTTGTTGTTTTGTTGACCCTGCTCCAGGTCACATGAGGAAGCTATAGTGAAGGTTACAGAAGGCAACATGCTAAAGGAGAGACCATAAATGAAGCAATCATCAGTGGAAAAGAAGAAGGTGGGTCACTCAGAAGCTGCCATGACCCATGCTATTGAAGAATCCATGTGAACTCTAGAAGATTAGCTCATTTCAACTACAAGGTTCTACCATACATATGCAAAGCATTCACAAGTTTACCATAACTCAAAGGTGACCATGAAGGCGTATGCAATGGATGTGCACAAGGGAAGAACATCAAGAACCTGTTTCCGAAGAGGGACAACAAAGTAGAAGGAGTCCTAGAACTCATTCATTCAGATGTATGTGGCCCAATTCCATCATCCTCCATTAATGGGTATGTATACTATGTATCATTCATTAATGATTATTCTTGTAAAAGACCTGGATATATTTGAAGTGTTCAACAAGATCAAGGAATTCAAAGCCTTGATAAGAGAACCCTTCTGTCAGGAAGATTAAAATACTCAGGTCAAATAATGGAGGAGAATATACCTCAGAAGATTTTGTGAACTTCTGCAAAGATGTTGGGATCAAGATCCCCAACAAAATGGTGTATCTGAACGGAAGAACAGAACCATGCCGGAAGATGTGAAGACTATTATTCATGATCAAGATCTTCCTATGTGCTTATGGGAATAAACAGCAATGACAGTTGTTTATGTGCAGAATTGATTATCCCATAGCACACTTGGGCTCAAGACACCAGAAGAGATGTTCACCGCAAAGAAGCTAGAGGTAAGCCATCTTAAAATATTTGGCTATCCAGTGTTTATTCATATACCTAAAGAAAAGAGAAACAAATTGGACCCTTCAGGAAAGAAGGGAATATTTGTGGGATACTGTGAGGTCTCCAAGGCCTTCAGAATCTATATACCAGGTCAACATCACATTGAGATCAGCAGGGATGTGACCTTTGATGAAGAAGCAGCACTTAAGAAATCAAGAAGATGCCAGCTTGAAGAAGTATATGAAGAGGAACTTGTAAATCCCAGGATTGCAGAATCCATGAGGGAAGTTCCCAGAGTTGTAGAACCAGAGAGGGAAGTCATAACTTCCCCTGATGAGGAACTTCTAGAAGAACATGATATAGTAGAAGTGCAATAACCTCCTCATATGACGATCCTCCATAAAAGAAAGACAGCCTAGGCTAGAGAGCTTATTCAGTATGGAGAGAAATATGGTGTTCCCAAAGGAACTACGAGACAAGTGAAAAGACCAAATCCATTCTCTAGTTATACAACTTTGATGTGTGATCTTCTAGAAGAGGAACCTACCTTCTCTGAATAAGCCATTCAGAGAAAAGAATGGGCAGATGCCATGACAGAGGAATACCAATCCATAATGAAGAACGAAGTATTGAGAAGTATAAAGAAAGATTTGTCACTCGTGGCTTTTCCCAGAAGGAAGGCATTGACTATGAAGAGACATTCTCTCATGTGGCCAGATACACTTCGATCAGGACCATCATAGCTCTTGCAGCTAAGATGAAGTGGAAGCTACACCAGATGGATGTGAATACAGCTTTCCTAAATGGTGTCATCGAAGAGGAAGTGTATATAAAGCAACCTCAAGGATTTGAGGTAGAAGACAGGAAGTCTCATGTCTGTAGATTGAATAAATCTTTATACGGATTGAAGCAAGCTCCTAGAGCTTGGTATGGCCATATAGAAAGTTTCTTGACGAGCTTAGGATTTACCAAGACTAAAGCAGACTCAAATCTCTACTTCAAAATTATGAATAATGAGCTAGTAATCTTACTGCTATATGTGTAGAAGAAAATCTCATCGCTGAATGTAAAAGGAGACTTGCCTCGGAATTTGAAATGAAAGACCTTGGCCTAATGCATTACTTATTAGGTCTTGAGGTATGGCAGAGTCCAGAAAGAATCTTCCTTAACCAAGGGATGGAATTATTGAGAAGTATAAAGCAAGATTTGTCGCTCGTGGATTTTCCCAGAAGGAAGGCATTGACTATGAAGAGACATTCGCTCATGTGGCTAGATACACTTCGATCAGGACCATCATAGCTCTTGCAGCTAAGATGAAGTGGAAGTTGCACGAGATGGACATGAAGACATCTTTCCTAAATGGTGTCATCGAAGAGGAAGTGTATATAAAGCAACCTCAAGGATTTGAGGTAGAAGAGAGGAAGTCTCATGTCTGCAGATTGAAGAAAGCCTTATACAGATTGAAGCAAGATCCTAGAGCTTGGTATGGCCATATAGACAGTTTCTTGACGAGCTTAGGCTTTACCAAGAGTAAAGCAGACTCAAATCTCTACTTCAAAATTATGAATAATGAGCCAGTAATCTTACTGCTATATGTGGAGAAGAAAAGCTCATTGTTGAATGTAAAAGGAGACTTGCCTCGGAATTTGAAATGAAAGACCTTGGCCTAATGCATTACTTCTTAGGTCTTGAGGTATGGCAGATTCTAGAAAGAATATTCCTTAACCAAGGGAAGCACACAGTCGAAATCTTAAAGAGATTCGACATGCTAGAATGTAAGCCCATGAATACACCCATGGAAGCGAAGTTGAAGTTGTTGGTCGATACTTCGTCAGACTTGATAGATGCCACACTGTACAGACATATTATTGGATTATTGATGTACCTGATGAACACTAGACCAGACATTTGTTTTGTAGTGAACACCTTGATTCAGTTTCTGGTAGAGCCCAGACATGTTCACCTAGTGGCTGCAAAACATGTGATGAGGTACCTTAAAGGTACAATGGATTATGGTCTCAGCTATGATGGAGATCATAACTTTACATTGAGTGGATATACTGATGCAGATTGGGCAGGAAGCATTGTAGATAGAAAAAGAACTTCCAGATGTTGTTTCAGTTTGGGATCAACCATGATCTCGTGGCAGAGTAGGAAGCAATCCAGTATTGCTCTTAGCACAGCAGAAGCAGAGTACATTATCGCATGTTCTGCTAGCTGCGAAGCTATATGGCTTCGAAAGTTGTTGACATGCTTATTTGATTTGGAGATGAGAGAAACCACGATTCTATGTGACAATCAAAGCTACATTAAAATGATAGAGAATCTTGTGTTCCATGACAGGTTGAAGCACATAGAGATCTGCTATCATTTCATCCGCGACATGGTACAAAGAGGAGCCTTGAAGCTCTAGTACATTAGCACAGATGAACAGGTTGCTGACGTGTTGACTAGGCCTCTATCTCATGTAAAGTTTGAACACTTTCGATATAAGCTTGGTATAGTCCGAAAGGACCCTCCCTGAAAGGGGGAGTATATTTATTCCTTGCTTCTGACCTCTCTGTTAGACGTAAAGCAAGATTAGTCATGCTTATGACCTCGTTGTTAGACGTAAAGCATGATGTTGTGTGATCCTTGCTTCTGACCTCGCTGTTATATGTAAAGCAAGATGAGTCATGCTTCTGACCTCGTTGTTAGATGTAAAGCATGACGCCATGTGATCCTTGCTTCTGACCTAGTTGTTAGATGTAAAGCAAGATGAGTCATGCTTCTGACCTCGCTGTTAGATGTAAAGCATGACGTTGTGTGATCCTTGCTTTTGACCTCGCTATTAGATGTAAAGCAAGATGAGTCATGCTTCTGACCTAGTTGTTAGACGTAAAGCATGACGTCGTTGATTCCTTGCTTCTGACCTAGTTGTTAGACGTAAAGCAAGATGATTCCTCACTTCCGACCTCGTTGTTAGACGTAAAGCGAGATGTTGATGTGTTCCTTGCTTCTAACCTTGTTGTTAGACATAAAGCATGACGTTGTGATTCCTCGCTTCTGACCTAGTTGTTAGACGTAAAGCGAGATGATGATGTTCCTTGCTTCTGACCTAGTTTTTAAAGCAAGATGTGACTGACACTGAGCTACCAGCTTAACTGTTGTGACATTGAGCCAGTGTAGTAATGTGATGTGCCAGCCTAGTGCTGTGATGAGGTATCATTTTTACTGATACATATTTGATGCAGATGATGATACCATTCTTTTGAGAATGATGATGTGGCCGATGAAGAAAAAACTTCCGATGACTCGTAAATGTGCTAGCCAATGTTTCAAGATGATATTGACTATACTGTCCTCCTGATGCCACTGATGATGCAGACCTCTCTCGCCTGATGCCGATGAAGAATACCCTTCTTGTTAAGGGGGAGTGTTGAAATAATGTAACTGCGAAGAGAATTCTTATTATTATTGCTATTTTATTCATAAGATTAATCCCCATTGTGGATTAATCATGTCAGTAATTGTATTAGGACCAAATCCCCTTTTATAGATTGGTCAACGGAAAATTGTAATAGGCATAATAAGAAGTCGGCCCCAGCAGTTAATTAAGAGACCCAGAAATACAATAAAGGTGGGTTTACCCACCCAGATTAATAAGTCGGCCCTGCCAGTGAAGAGACACTTCACACATGCCAGAACTTGTATAAATAAATCAGGCTAGTGCCTCATTTGAACGCAACTCACTTGCTCATTCTCTTATGAGGCAAGCTGCAATTACCAGTTGGAGAGAGGGAGAAGAGTGGCGCATCTCTTGGGGAGGACTATTGGTATTGGTTTGAGTTATCTCTTGAACATTGTATAAGCTATTTATGATAAGGAACTTTTTGCAGTTTTCTTCCCCTAGAGGGTTTCCTAGGATAAATGGTGTGTCTCTTGTGAATGTGTATTTCTCAGTGATCTTATTCTTATGATGCTCTTATCTATTGAAATGCAAATAACTATAATAATGGCATAAACAATAACAACGGTGCTTGAAATACAGGCTGGAAGCAGTCTGAAGGGAGAGTCGACAGACGATTTCCCAATTTGTATTGTTGAAGAGATACCGTGGACGGGTGACTACAGCCCCACCAGCCATGCTAAGAAGGTAACGAATGAGGACGAGGCTCGGGATAGTGCATGCGCAGAAAGGAATGTGGACGAGACCAGAGCAGGGATGAATGTGGATGCAGCCAGCGCAAGACTGAACGTGATCGAGGACAGAGCAGGGATGAACATGGAAGTGGGGAATGAAACCTTCGACGAGGCAGGAAATAATGACTTGCATGGTCCACACCTCCATGCAGATCATCTGGCTCTGGTGTTCGATCTCCGAGGCCACATGGCAGACCAGGAGCACAAATCCCTTCTCATGGGACAGCGTCTGGACTTGCTCCTTGATGCGTACTCCAATGCTCCAGCAAAGAGGAAATGTCCATTGTGTGCGCAACCATTCACCATCCCAGCCAGATCCACATGGCAGAAAGGCAATGGCGACAGGTCACCGGGTATCTGAGTTCTCCTATGCTAGTTTGTTTTTTGTTTAATCATGTTGTTGCTAAATGTAAACCTGAACTATGGCCATCTGTCCTGGTTTCCTTCGGGCAGGACAAAGGGAAAAACAGTTTTAGCTTATCTTCCTAGACTCATTTCACTCCAAACTATGTTGGTTTTTGGTAAAACGGTAGCATTTTTGGTGGCTCAGAACGACTATATCTTTGTGTATTTTGTCAATATTCCTCTGTTAACTTAATATAGCAGGTACTATCTTTTTTACTTAAAAAAAAAAGAATATAATTAAGACAACTATGTTAGACTATGTTATTACATAACATCAACTATTTCAAGTCAAACATGAATTAATAAGAGATACTCTCTCATCAAATAAATAGATATCTTATAAACTGAATATTTTTAGATAAGCACAATCATTAGTTCTTTTAGATCAACCATGGAACAAAGTGGTGAAAGCTTTGTAAAATCACCTGTCCAAAGGCTACAATGCAACTAGCTTTTCTTTTCTCAATACAATTTTGAAACTTTAAAACTTTTTAAATTCACAAAATAGCTTTTAGCATTTGAAAATTGTCACAAGAACATTTATTTAACTTCTTTGTCCCTAGATAATCATTTGAATAAATTACAACAAAAATCCTTACCAACTTACTAGAAGGCTAAGGCTTATAAATTTTTCAATTCCCAATTTCTCTACTTACAAGCATAGAATTCCATTAATGAATTTATTA
>ML798633.1:589609-604672 GCA_009831015.1 Picea engelmannii | reverse complement strand
CATAGAACTTATCAATTGTAATCCTCTATACAAAAATTTTCATTAATCATATGAATAATATCAATGACAATTGTGCATCTCTTATCTGATATGCAATCGATTGACAAGTAAACAAAGTTATGGAAAGAATTCACATAAAACTACAGTATATGAATTTGCAAATAATTAACAGAAATGGAATCATCACAAAATTCACATTTCTCATAAATGAACTTGTCAGAAGACAAGGTCTTCAAAATTTAATTCAAACTGATAAAAATAACAAGTGTGAGTTTCCAGTTTCCAATCCCTTCTCCATATACCAAATTACATTAAATAGCAATTGAGATCCTGAAATTGAGGATAATTTCCTCTTTTCATTCAACTAATTTTACATGTGTCAACTTAATTTAACCATTGATATCAAGAAAATATATCTCCTTCGTTGGTCGAAGATTCTCTATTGACTTTATTGTCTTGATCTTTGATGCAGGATTTCCATAGAGTGAACTTTTCTATCATTGGTGAAATTAAAGGTGGATGAATAATATCCCCATTCAATTGGCATCGATAGAGTTTCTTAGCAATATCTTTATGATCTGACTTGAATTTCGAGAGAAAAGTATCAATAGACTTCAAGAATTATGTTGGTTTGGAGATGAACTATTTGACTGCTTCCATATTCTAGAAATTACATTGTGTAATTCCATCTACACATGAACTTATTTGTTGGTTAACATTTGCAAGAAAAATTTATGGAGGCATTGTCTGGCAAAGAAATTGAACATGGTCCATTTCATGATCTTCAATAATATCTAGAGCCAGATCCCAGACCTCTGCGTAGTTCTTACTGGTTTCCTTGATCAAATCCTGTGAAAAGTCACAATTGGTGCACCAACAGTCAAGTGAGGCCTACACTTGGATTTTCTCCTCCTTGGTCATTTTGGAGCAATCTTTAGGCACATTTATACCTTTTTCTTGCCACACTTTTATTTTTTCAAAATACATTTGAGAATCTTTCTATTTCTCAGACTCTATTTTAGACTCTTTAGTAAATTTCAGCAATTGGTCATGTTGTCCTTTGATTTCATTCATCCTAGCATAAAATAACTCTTGAAGAGAAGTTAATCTATCACTTGTATCAATGGATTTTGTCTTAATCATCTTTGACTTATGTTTCTTAACCTTTAATTCATTCATTCATTTAATTTTCTCCTCATGGTTCTTGCTCATTTCTTTCTTCTCTTCTTGGAGAATAGTTAATTATTTAGCATGTGTTGTTATGATACTATTTGTTTCAGCTCTAAGTTGGTCAATGGTATCAATAGATGCCCTTTTTTTATTCTATCAGATGATCAATTTGGGTCTGGTGTTCTTTAGACAAGACAGTCTCTCGAGAACTCAATTCTTCCTGTAATTCTACCACCTGCTTATTTTTTTTCCTTAATTGAGAAGTAAGTTTATTGACAGACCATTTATTTGCATGAACAAATGCTCCTAAGGCATCAACAACTTTTTCTGCAAATTCTTCTTCATTCAAATGTGTTGCATTCCATAGTGAACTAATTCTTGTGAAGCTTCCTGAGGATGCCTTGTTTTTCTTTTCTTGGTTCTTTTTTGATAATTGTCTTTGCTATGTCGCTGAAGATATAAGTATTTAGTGACAAGACATTTTCCTGAACTGGTTGAAAATTATCAAGATCAAGTGGCGCAAACCCCCCTTCCCTCCAAAGGGATGCTTGACCTCTCGGTCTTGGATCGTTTGAATTCCTCAATCGGAGTAACTCCTTGGGTCCCCGCGGCACCCGAAACTATCGTACCCACACACACAGGCACTTTCGCAAGTGACCACAGCTTGACCATGGGTCTACCTCCTTCGCGGTTCAGACTTAGTGGATGTCCTGAATCCTTTCTTCACTCCTTACCAAAGCGTTTAGCTCCGAGTCTCCAAACTCACGCCATGCATCTTCTCGGATTTGTTGGCCCCACAATGATTCAGAGTTCGAAACCCTGCGAAACTCTGGGCCTTTCACTCACAATCTCCAATCTCCCAATTTTTGAATCCTTGGATCCCGTCGTCACGTGCTCCCCTGTGATCAACGGTCGAGATTGAATCGCGATTTCAGATTTTGCAACTTTGCTTCCTCCAATTTTTCAACTTGTCGAACCTCCAAAGTATTGAAATGCTTCTCGTTTCTCCTCCTTGCAACTTCACCAGATCTAACGGTCTGGGATCATTTTTCTCCTTCTAAGAACGAATCCTGTTCACTGATGTTCAGTGAAAAATCCAAGGACTTCTCCCCTTGAATATTTTTGTCGCTCTTTTTCCTGAGCTTTCCTTCTCCGATTTGTTCCTTTGAAGAATCTCTTCGACACTTAGTCGAGAATTTGACCTGCGCACTTGCAACAGATCTCTCTCCACACTTCAACCTTTTTGGATGACTTTGCACTCCTTGCGACTGTTCTCCAACCACTTCTATTTATCGTGACTGAATCACACTATCCTCCCTGAGCTTATGAGTCTGAAAATTCGGTCACGCACTCCTTACGGACGTCGATGCACTCCTTGCATACATATAGGTTTCACTATCTCTTCTGAGATTTCGAGTCTGAATAGACTTGGTCATGCACTCCTTGCGGACATTATGCACACCTTGCACTCACTCCAATGAAAATAAAATACTTGAAACTTATCTACTCCTCACGATGACTCATACATTCAACAAAGAAAATGCAGTCATGGATTTAAGAACAGAAACAACAGAGAATTGAGAAATGACAGAAGTTTTTCCATTCATTCAGATATACACATACCCATACACACATTTGGGACAATGTTCCTCTGTTATATTCATCCAAATGAAAATTACATACATTCATACAACTTTTCTCTACATCTCCCAGCTCTTAGCTTACAATGGAAATCTACACACACTAGATTTATCCGCTACAACAACTATCAACTATCAATCTACACACACTAGATTTAGCCGCTACAACAACTATCAACTATCAATCTACACACACAATTGACAACTATTTTTCCTACAACAATTGACAACAACCCTAACTGGGCAATATTACAAAGCTTTATACAAGAGGTTCTCTTCGAGCATTCCCTCCAACTACTCTACGCTACCTTAAATGGAATTGAATTCTATCAACTACTTAATGTCTTTTACAAGAAATATTGTGTCAGAGAGATAYGAGTGCAAGATCCAAATATGTGCTGCGATCCRATCCATAAAACAAAATACATTCCCCTATCATCTTATGTGATGGATCGACCTCCGATCTTTAAATACATTCATAACTCAAAAAGGCTTTGTCAGATATCTCATTAATACATTGATCATTTGAAATTCAAAATATTTCAAAATGTSCGCTAGTGCGCCCAGYTATCTTCCACACTTGTGTTTTGTTGGCGATGCTCCTGCATMATCAAGGGTTGTAAATATTAATATACCAGGAATARAAGTAATACAGGTAGTGTCAATGGTAGAGACAACTGYGATGACCATTGACTAAGTTTTTTCGGTACTTTGGGTAGTATTKCCCTCTTTTTATTCCCTTCAATAGATTTCTCARTGGTCTGTAWTGTGGCTTTGTTATGAGTGTTATCCTATTTGTCTCTGTTGACTTTGTTCTGATCATCTTTTCGTGCTACATCATCATGGTGGCCTTGCATGTCACTGGATTAATTGTTTTGATCATGTTCTTCTTCAGATTTTGATTATGCATCATCTTATTCATCAATGCTTCCTTGGATAATACCTTTATTTTCACTCTTTTCTTTCAAAAAAACTTTATTTCTATTAAATTTTCAATCTAGGAATGCTTGTATCTTGGGACTGCTTTTCAACTCATGAATTCATTGAGCTACTTCTTGGTAATTTCGAGCCCTTTAGAAAACAATATCAAATGGGTCATCCTCATGGTTATAAGATTTGACATTTTTTACCATGCTCCAATGTTTCTTATCGAGACCTATTGGGTCGTATCTTTTAAAGTTTCCTTGAGCTAGCTAATTTTCTCCATTTGTTCTACTTATTTTAAAGCATGCTTAACATTCAGTAAGGAATAAATTCCTCGTGAAATAGGGAAATATGGCCACTGTTTCTTTTGAATTTTGGGCAGGAAGGAAATAATACCAACAAAAATAATATGATATGCAATCTCCCTAAGCACCAGTTTGTCTAGAACATATTTTGGCAAAATATGAGGTGCTCCTTCACATCCATAAATCCTATTGTAGGAAAATTCTTCATCAATAAACTAGTCTCCAATTTCCTTAATAGTATTCATGGCTTCTTGGATGAACCTAGGTGATGGTTGATTTTTCAAGGCCATGTATAAAGGAATCATAAAACGATTGCAGATTTCACAAAAGTAGTCTTTGCAGTTTACTGCCCATAACTTAGAACTGTGTATATGAACTGGATTTTCATAAGGAGACCAGTTCCAAGACAATAATAGAAAAGGGGTAACTGTACAGACTGCATCTATCAAATATCCTGACTTAAAAAACCCAGGGCAATATCTCGGTGGTGCTTCTTGTGATTTATTCACTTCTTGTCTGATATTAGCAGAAATAATATGAGCCCAATTAAAGATTTCTCCTTTTAAAACTTGGTGGATAAGAGGAACCAAACCCAATTTAAACTTAAAAGAATCATTTTCACCATATAAACTACAAATCATAATGGCTACTAGCATGGGATGTTTTTTCAGTCTTTGAAGAGGGTATATCTTGTCTGAAATACTTTTAAAGGAAGAAGGATCATGCCACCACTCCCTAATCAAATCACCCATTTGGATTTCATCTATTTTAACTTCCTTTTCAATGAAACCCTTAATAATTATTATCCAAACAGAATTTGGGTGACCCTAACTTGTATATATTGGATATATCTTCTGGTCTAAATGACCCAATAACTTTACAAGAAGAATTTACAATTGTGCATGTAGAGATGCTAGTATGAGAGATAATCCACCATACCATGTCACAATAAGGAAGGATTGTTGGTCTAGTAGTTATTCTGTGTAGGATGGATTTCTTGATATCTTCCAAGTCATCAATGTCAAACTTGTATTCTTTTATGAAATATCCATCTTCAATGAATTTAGAAATCTCACTCCATTCCGTGTTGTTTATGACTCCCATTTTGTAAGAGGTATCTCAGAAAAACGTCGGATTCAGGAAAACAAACTTTGGGTGACCCTAACTTGTACATATTGGAGATATCTTCTGGTAGAAACGATCCAGTAACTTTATGAGCATAATTTATAGTTGTGCATATAGAGATTCCAGTATGAGAGATAATCCACCATACCATGTCACAATAAGGAAGGATTGTTGATCTGGTAGCTATTTTGTGCAGGCTAGATTTCTTGATATCTTCCAATTCATAGACTTGTATTCTTCTATGAAATCTCCATCTTCAATGAATTTAGAAATCTCACTCCATTCCATGTTGTTTGTGACTCCCATTTTGTAAGAGGTATCTCATAAAAATGTTGAATTCAAGAAAACAGACTTTGGGTGACCCTAACTTGTACATATTGGATATATCTTCTAGTCTAAACGACCCAATAAATTTACGAGCATAATTTACAATTGTGCATGTAGAGATGCCAGTATGAGAGATAATCCACCATACCATGTCATAATAAGGAAGGATTGTTGGTTTGCTAGCTATTCTGTGTAGGATGGATTTCTTGATATCTTCCAAGTCATCAATTTCAGACTTGTATTCTTCTGTGAAATCTCCATCTTCAATGAATTTAGAAATCTCACTCCATTCCATGTTGTTTGTGACTCCCATTTTGTAAGAGGTATCTTAGAAAAACGTCGAATTCAAGTTCTTTTATATTTCCTCCTCGTCCTTTTGGTGCTTTGATTTCCCCTTCCTAGTCATCCTATTGTAGAGAGTTAATGTAATTAGAACGAATTTCAAAGTGAGAATTTGATATATAAACTTCAATTCAATAATCTCAACAAACATCTCAACACTGGTTCTAATCGAAAAAAAGTTTTATGAAGAAAACTGTGTCTTTTAATTTCTGGAATTTATGCAATTTGGCTATTAACAAGCTCAGAGTAATGCATGAAATGATAACAGAGAAAAAGTGGATGTTATGCGTATAATTGATATCTTTTATTTGAGTTTAATTCATCTCCCATCGCACAATAAATTTGTTTTAATACACATTAACAAAAATTGTCAGAGCCATTAAATGGAGAAAATACAATTTAGAATTTCGAAAAGGAGGGGGGAACACTCATAATGAAGCATCGGCTCACCGATAGTCCATATACATCCGAGCTTTAAAACACAATGATAGGACCTGGGCAGGTGTGATTATGTTAAATGATTAAGTTATTAAACATAATCATATGATTAATTGTGCCACTGGAGAACTGGGTGATCGGGTTGTTATTTTAAACATAACACCATTCATGAAGAACTCTAGTCCGACCTATGACTAATCGGATCGCTGACTCATTGGGAGATCGGGATTATTTTTGTAGTTTTAGAACAAAATAGAAACCCGACCTGATCATCAGTTCACTAGCTCTTACTAGACCATAGGAATCGAGAGAGCTATTATAAATCATTCAAAAGAAGACCATTTTGATCACCATGACACCAGGTAATTGCAATATTATAAAATGAAAATTTATTTTGTAGTTAATCTTAATCTAAAGGGGTTTATTTAAGGGTCTAAGTTGGATCATAAATTAATCAACATGACATCAATTGGTAAAACAAAAGAAATCAAATTGTAAAAATAAAAAAAATTGTAAGGGACACATTATACTTTATTCACAAAATTTTGAATAATGGGGGGGTTGTTGTATCGGCCACAACAAGTATCAAAGCAATATTTTGATTACTCGATAATATTTGTGTAGGAGAAATGTTGGTCACTAAAAAAATTTAAAAAAAATCATGGATAAACTTTCAATAGGGTTTGATAATGCCACAATTCTAGATTATGTGCTTCATTTCTTCAAGTTCAAAAATAAAGGGGGATGTTGATTTCTTATAGGAAGTATAATTTTTTATCCAATTGTGTTTAAACTTGTTGTTTGTAGTATCAATTTAAAACCACCATCTATATCTCAAAGAATAAATATATACATCATTTTCAGGAGTATTATTGTAGTTTTAGAACGAAATAGAAACCTGACCTGATCACTGGTTCACTAGCTCTCACTGGACCATAGGAATCATGAGAGATATTGTAAATCATTCAAAATAAGACCATTCTGATCACTGAATCATCGGGACACCGAGTAATTGCAATATTATAAAATGAAAATTTATTTTTAGTTAATCTTAATCTAAAGGAGTTTATTTAAGGGTCTAAGCTCGATCATAAATTAATCAACATGACATCAATTAGTAAAACAAAAGAAATCAAACTGTAAAAATAAAAAAAATTAAGGGACACATTATACTTTATTCACAAAATTTTGAATAATGGGGGAGTTGTTGTATTGGTCACAACAAGTATCAAAGCAATATTTTGATTACTCAATAAGATTTGTGTAGGAGAAGTGTTGGTCACTCATTAAAAAAAAAATCATGGATAAAATTTCAATAGGGTTTGATAATGCCACAACTTTCTAGATTATGTGTTTGATTTATTCAAGTCCAAAAATAAAGGGGGATGTTGATTTCTTATAGGGAGTATAATTTCTTATCCAATTGTGTTTAGCCTTGTTGTTTGTAGTAGCAATTGAAAACCACCATCTATATCTCAAAGAATAAATATTTACATCATTTTCATAGATAAGATCTATTTGGTTGTTGATAACCTTTGTGAGCTCGATCTTGTACCATGGTTCCTTTATATACATTACAAAATCAATGCTTAAATTCATTGTTTAAATTTGGTGTCAAATAGAAGTTGTATTTCACTTAATTTTTTTCCAAGGAAAACCTTGTGGGGAAACCCAAGGGTGCTTCCCCACATTTGTGGATGACATCCCTAATAAACCCATTAGTGTAGACTAGTGTGCATAACCTAGGGGGATTCAAATTGGGCACCTACTATCATAGGACTAGATAAATTCCCAACAATATTGGCGAAAATCGATTGAGTTAACCCCTTGGGATTAAAAATGTTTGGAAACACTTCATCCCATCCTCAAGTAATTAAGAAAGACTGATATTGTTGATACCTTTCCAACACCATATAAATCAAGGAGTATACACCTTATGTGCAATTGGCATGTGTTCTTGGACATGTTCTAAAAATGTTTAGAAACACTTTGTCCCACCCTCAAGAACTTAAGTGAAGGTAATATTGTTCTTACCTTTCTATCCCCATAGAATCAAGGGGCATACCACTTACATGCACCTTGCATGTGTTATCGGTTGGGATTAAGACACCCCCTCACTTTCTTGTTGGAATAAACCTCAATGAAATTTGAACCATGATAGGCAGGATAAAATTCATATTAGTTTCCTATCACACCACATGTTTATGTCTAGATTTCACTTCTTAATTACCGTTGTGGTGGATTTACTTGAATTCTATAGGGGGCCTTGAAAAAGTATCAAGAGAATTACTAGGTACACAAATGTAAACCGCACAATTACATACTTGTCAAAGAATTTGTAGATGCATTTTATTCATTTCATGTTGGCAAGTGCCTCTTAGAAGAGTTATTTCACCCATAGAAAAAAGAACCATCCCACTATTCTTACATCCTCTAAGTATAGTGTCATTAGAACAAACATATTCAAATCTTTTTTTTTCCGAGAATGGATACTTATGATGAGAAATTACTTTGTCTATATTTTCAAAACACTACATGTGGGTTGGAACCCAAATTTTGAGGAGCCATGCATTTTTTTATTTCACTTATTAGAGAAAAGGAGTATGAATCTTGACAAATATTTTGTTCTTGCATTATTTATTCCCAATTCCTTTCAAATATATGCCAAACCCAAGAACTCAAATATAGATTATTGCTTCATCTAGCATACCAAAGATCAACTGAGGATTTCTTGTAACAATTGCAACATCAACCTGGTATGCAACCTTTGTATTGCAAAAGAAATACATATACAAAAATCCAAAACACCATTATCTCCATTATAAATCCCATGCCATCAGACTCTTCACATTTGACTTTGTTGCAAAAACTCAAATTATTGTTTGATTGATGTCACTTGGCCTAAAATATTGATTGTCTCTATGGCCTTTTGTGTAACTTAAGAGATAGTTTTGAGGGTTTCATTGCAGAAGCTAGTGTGTCACTAAGACTTAACTGGGATAATCATGTGCATTCATCTATTTTTATTGGAGCAGTTGGCATTATAGTCAATGGCTTATAAACATTGGAATTTTGATATAGTGTGGGTCTAAAAGTGGGCCACATTGGGAATATGTATTATACATAAGGGGTAATAAAACCTGGGAACACATATCAAATCAACATAAGTTACTTCATCAATCCAAGGAATAATAGTTTCTACACATGCAAAGTTTGCAGAATTATCACTTGATTCTACTTATTCTCGATTATATGTTGATTGTTATGGTAATACAGGGAAGGTGGGTGAAGTTAATGTGCAATTAACTAATTCAGTGGTGATATTAAACATGACAAAACATTGTTTCCTTTTGGTTAGATTACTTTTCCTAATAAATTACATTTGTGCATGACTTGCAACTTAAGTAGTAGAACTTCTCAGTACAAAGTTTGGGCTTGATATGCCTCTCCACACACCCTTTCCAAGCATTTGAATACCAATACGAAACATCCAATGTTCCTCCTCTATCTACAAAACCTTGAAACCATGAAATAATATTATGAGTTCATCAATATCTTCATTCAAATTATTTACAATATATTCTTTAATCTCCTCATCTGATACTTCCAATAGTGCACTATTATTCCCATTGTGATTTTTTCTGACACCTTGCATCTGATTTATAGTATACAAATATTTTTTAGGCTCTCGTCATTCCTCAAATCTACATAACCTATCCTTGCATGGCCCTCACTAATAGCATGTGAAACTCTGCCTACGTTTCTAAGTTCTCAAAGAAGGATATCTATTTCCTATTCAATTTTACCTGAATGTAATAATGTTGTTTCAATGGATTCAACATTGTAAAATATAGGTTAACATATGGAATTAGAAATGTAAAATCCAAATGCATAGAAAACAACAACACTTTTAAGAGTTTTGAGAACATATAATAGCATAATAAATAGAAATCAAGTGGCTCCTCTTAGTGATTAATAGATACATGGTTAAGATTGGTCTATGCTAGTGTATATCACAAACCTAGGAAAGATTTTGCACCCGAAGAATAAACCAAAATCATATGATCTATTGAAAATTCATCAATCCTTTCAATTGAAAGATTTTAGGATCAGATTTGAATTTAATAAGTCCATGTCCTTCTAGCTTCTTCATGATCATTTAAACTCTAATGGATGGAAACTATTGTGATGATTTTGTTAATGGGTTATTAGGAAAACTGCAAAATGTGAAATGAAACTCAATTGGATTGCTACCCATTTATGTGAAACATAACCCTAAGAAAGTTTTTGTTCATTGGGAATTGTTATCCCCCCCATGCTAGGGATAACTAAGGAGATGATGTATTGAGGCCTTAGGTTTCATACATGGAGTACCGAGAGGCAGATGAGAAATCAGAGGCCCCTATCTTACCACACATCACCATTTGATCGATGGCAGCAGTGTTTGCCACACTAGCTTGGCTCACAGAGGACAACAGGTCTTGCTCCATGAGGTAACAAGTCTAGTGTTGTGGTAAGTGTCACTCTAATAAATGAATCATTTGAACATGTTGCAAAGGTTCCTTTCTTGATTTTGAAAACATTTCCTTGGAAACTATGCATGTTCCCTCATTTCACCTTGGTGGTTGAAATGTTGTTCTAGTAAGTGGTCACCCTTGAGAAAAGGGTTGCTACTAGGTTGTCTCCTTGAAGGGTCATTGTATTGCTCCCACACATACTTATCACTTTCCATACATTTTCCCTTTTGTCTCCTCATCTTTTGGGTTTTTGGGCATATTGACCCAAGAAGGGCTTGTACCTCATTCCATGGGAAGAAGGGGATAAAGGCCAGGAGGTATATTGCAACTGCTATAAAATAATAAGAAACTAACGTTGAAAAGAAATTGAACACAACAAATAAGGAACATCAGAATCTAGTCCAACTTGATCTCTACTTACTCAGTGCTTACCTCGGTCCCAAATTGCAAATGCCAAATCTTGAAAACCTTATAAAGGGGGTTAGGAAATTACAAATAAATGGAAGCAAGGATTGGAAAGATGGCTAAGAATGGGTCTGGGAAAAATAACACCTAAATAGTTGGTAACTCAAGAGCAAGTGCACCCTCTACAGAGGCACCCATAAATGAGACAATATGAGCCCTTGTGTGTCAAGAAACCCCATGTTGATAAGGCACACCCCCATCCACATCATACTCCTTACATGACTTAGAGAGGGTCCTCTTGGGAAACACTCCTTGACTTGGGGAATGATCTACCCAATAGGTCACCATGACAACCATCCCATACTTAAATTAGGCAAGTTGTATAAGGTCGTTGAACATTTGTTTATTTTGAAAAGGTGAGATTTGATGTATATGTTTGGGTGGTTCTTTTATTAGATATGGCTTACTTGGAATAATACTTGTGACTTGTGGACAATTGGAGGGCAAATTCGTTTGTCTTTGTAGGGCCTTGCTAGGTGAAAGTATTTTCGTGAAGGCACAAGGTTACTTGTACCTTCATAGGGGCATGAAGCCCACAAGTTGGATGATGTGCCCCTCCCATTGGAAATTTGGGAGGATGAACATTTCCTTTGGAGTTACTTTGACACTGTGAGATGATTACATGCTATACCCTTGCACCTCAATGTTGGCTTTAGAAGGCCTAAAACGTCATCTTCTATGCCCTAAACATCACATGGAAGCTAGGTTTTTTTATAAGGTTCTCATGGTTGATGGTGATGTGACATAGTTTGATGGAGAGAGAGACACTTGGCATGCAGTAGATCACTTGGTGGAAGGGCACATGGCCTTTGGAGTTTGTCTATGCTTGAATCCGTTAGGACTGAAATGATAACCTCACGATGATATGAATCCTCGTGCATTTTTATAGAGGTGGTACTCCTCTTTGGATTATGATATAATTTTAGATCTAGAAATAATATAGGACCTTAATATGGTCTAATATTTATGCTCAAAGAAAGATAAAAATGTTGAAAGATAAAATATTTATTTTAAGGGAATTCTTGAGAATGGACCAGGAACCTCACACAACACACATTGTAGAAAATAAACACAACTTCCTCACATCCCTCATAGTGAAAATTAAGATTTTTGATCACACATAAAAATAAAACAAGATGGTATGGACACATAAGATAACTTTTATAGATTAAATACTTGTATAGCTCAAAATAAGATTATGATGGATCAATTTCAAATACTTTATACTCAAAACTCAGAGTTACAAAATATAGTCAAAACTGATCCAAAATTAGTTCTCTTGGGATTTCTCCAAAATAATAGTCTGTTCAATGCTTTGAAATTTAACAGGCACTTGTCCAAAGGACTGGAATTAGGGCTCTCGTGTACCATAAAAGTAAATATATACAAGGAAATAAAACTGTAGAAGGAATAAGGTGGGCAGATGCAAAGCATCAAGATCTGGAAAGAAGACAAAGATAAGGTTATCAAATTTTGGTTATACCTTTCTATTCAAAGAAGAAGATTAATTGGATGAAAATTGATAAAGAAAGAAGAATGTGATCAACATGGACTTACTATGATGGTATATTTTTTTTTCATTTGCTTATTGTTGTCCTTTTATTCTCCTCGTTGACGGTTTCTGGAACTGTCCCAACTGTTGTTTCTTGGCCTTCTTTAGTTAACTTATCAATTGCTCGTTTAAACAAATCTTCAATAGAATTTTTCATGGATGCAACATTTATCTCATGTCTAATTTTGATATTAAATAATTCTCCTTCTAAATCTCTTAGATCATGAGAAATACCATGGATTGATTCTTCAATGTCTTGATTTTTTATAGAGTAATCAATAAGTCAATTATCAATTTCTTCTTCACCATACTCAATTACACTATTGAATTTTCCGGTCCCTTCAGTATTTCCACATGTTCATCAAACTGTTGCTTTGACATAAACATTGAATTAAAGATTAATTTGGGATCTTGAACTTCGCCAGTGCTATCTGCTAAGTCTATTTTTGTAATCCTTTTGAATAATTCTTCTCTCTTTGTTATGAATTCACTACAAGTTTGAGCGATGTCACTTATATTTTTAATCTTTTCTATCCAACGGGCATTCAACTATTTAATTCGATTGAGCGAAGGAAAATCTTCTTCTCTCCTCTTTGCCTCTGTCATATTTGAAACTTTTATTCCAAATGGTAAGACAATATCTGTATAAAAACCCTTCTTCATTTTTAAAGTCAACTTGAAGATATTCATGGAACGCATGCGCTCTCGAACCAAAAGAAACAATATTTTTAGAGACTCCACGTGCCTCCATTATGAGTGACATTCTCTTTTTAATATTCCTCTCAACATAATTTCAAACAACCATAAGCAAACATGATGATCCTTTAAATTTGGTATCTGATGTGGTTGGCTTTATAATTGTTAAAGGGCTAGCCAAAATGGGAAGAGGCATCAAGGAAGTTTCCAATTCTTTGATATTTTCCTTTAGCCTGACATTCTCAACTTCCAAACCATCAATAGAATCATCAAGCGCATCCTCGGTTTCCTTGTGCATTTTGGAAATTTGAGATGGTCGCATATACTTAAGGTCAACCTCTAAGCAGGATTTTCCTTTCTTATTTCTCTGATCATTTCTTTCCAACACTAACTTTTCAGAATATTTATCATAAACAACACTCTGAATAGTAAAGGATTCATCTTCATTGAAACTTTCATTGTCGATAACTTCCAATGCATTATTTTGCTGAACAACATGTTCATGTTGTTCTATTCCAGGAAATATCTTTTCAATATATGTTTCCAATTCCATATCTTCCAAAGATAAAGTTTGAATATCATTTTCTAAGAGATTGTTCTCCTCCTGCTGCAATGGAGTTTTTCTTTTCTTTCTTATAGGAATTTTGTGGAAACTTTTCAATTTTTCGAGAGGTAGGGTTATTATCTCCTCCGACACTAGAGCTATTTTTGACACACTTCTTAACTGGGTGGGTCGCTGGAGCATTGCTCCTGGATGTAGTATTTTTCGTAGTGACACCTAGATATTGAGCACTCATTTCACCATAAATTTTTCATTTTTGTTTATAATGATCTCTAATGCTGAGTAATGTTTCCATATTCACGGTATCATGTGCAGGAGTGTTCTGGCTATGATTTATTCTTCTTCATTCAAAACAATTTGAATGAAAGAATTACTAAACCCTATTGATTGCATATGTTCAAAAAAAAAAAATCTTAGGTCAAAACTTTTGATATTCTTAGTATATCTCAAACTGACATTGTTAAAATGACCTGTAAATTCATCAATTTTATTTATATTCCTTAATACAAATTCTCCAATCTTCCAGAGTAGAGGAATAACTTGTCTTTTCCTTTTTTTTATGGAAAAAGTGCAACTAGAAATTGTATTGCCTTTCTACCTCCATGATGACTAATTTATCAAACACATAATATGGAAGAAAGAAATGATTTTCTTTTGAACAAAATATTCTTATAATACTATGATTTCCATTTTTTCTATCGTTCCTTTCTTTTCTAGAAATTTGGCAGCGCTTCAATAGATATCCTGGAGATGCTTTCATTGAACAAAAGTTTTTTGAAAATTGAAACGAAGTCATTATAAACTTTATATAAAAATAAAGGGGTGTTATGCCTCCATAACGCCCGATATCCTGGAGGTGCTTTCATCGAACAAAAGTTTTTTGAAAATTGAAACGAAGTAATTATAAACTTTATAGAAAAATAAAGGGGTTTTATGCCTCCATAACACCCGATACCAAAAGGTAACAGGGTCTGCTTCACATTTTACCCTCTTGTTGACT
>ML798633.1:565166-578241 GCA_009831015.1 Picea engelmannii | reverse complement strand
CTTCCTCTAGGGTATCCATTTGGTATGCTCTGATAGAAAACTTTACATTTGGTGGCATGGCATTCTTATAACATCCAAGTATCACTGGGTCATTTGGTCTTTTATCTTCAATGATCTTGTTCAGAGTTTTATTGAACCTGAGATTGAAATATTGTATTCTCTCATTCTTCTTTAAACAAATCTGAGTGAAATTAGTGAGAAGAGTATGATATCTGACTCAGGAGCGAACATAGTTAAGAACATATTTTCAAGATCATCGAATGAACCAAATTAATCTGGTGGGAAATTGTGTATACCATTCATAGGCTTGGCCCGATAAGGTTTGGAGAAACAACCTTACCATTACGTCGTCATATTCCACAAGATGAAAGTCACAAACATCCAGGAAAAAATCGACATGTCTTTTAGCATCAATTGTTCCATCTCCAGAAAATTATTTCAGAGTAACTTTAGTAAGGATTAGGAGTTTGTGTTGTTCGCCTCACGGGTCAAGAGGAGAATCTCTTATTCATCTAGGGTTTTTAAATCTTTGCCTTTTTTCACGTCTTCTATCCTCCTGTATTTCTTCATGTGGTTATTCACATCTTTCTTCATGCGGTTCTTCACGCCTTTCTTCATTTATACTGATTGGTCCTTTGTATTTATCTAGCTTCAATTCCAGCCTTGTTCTTGTACTCTTCGAGCTCATCTCTTGTTTCTTCGGTCTTGTCTTTCGTCTCTTCTTTACCTTCGAATGATTTCTCTTTCTTCTTCTTGAACTAGTGTTTTCAAAGAACTTTCTGATTCTTCTCTAGTTTTGGCTGTTGTTATTGCGAGATTATATAGCTGATGCAGAATACTTCATTGATTGTTTAATCCAATTTCTAATTGGGGTTGGTTAGCCTAAGGCAGATTCATGTAATATAGGGATGTTAAACCATATTTAAATCTTTCAGTTTCTCCCAAGTATGGTCGCCAGAAATGTTGAGGCTTGAATCCGTCATGACCGAAACGACAACCTCATGAGGATATGAATCCTCCTGTGTTTTTATAGAAATGTTGACACTTGAATCCGTCATGACTGAAATGAAAACCTCACGAGGAAATGAATCCTCCTGTGTTTTTATAGAGGTGGTAGTCCTCTTTGGCTTATGGTATAACTTTAGATCTAGAAATAATATAGGACATTAAGATGGTCTAATATTTATGCTCAAAGAAAGATAAAAATGTTGAAAGATAAAAGAATTATTTTAAGAGAATTCCTGAGAAAGGACCAGGAACCTCACACAACACACATTGCAGAAAATAAACACAATTTCCTCACATCCATCATAGTGAAAATTGAGATTTTTTATCACATACAAAATAAAAGAAGATGGTCTGGACGTATAAGAGAAATTTTATAGAGTAAATACTTGTATAGCTCAAAAGAAGATTATGATGGATCAATTTCAAATACTTTATACTCAAAACTCAACATTATAAAATACAGTCAAAACTGATCCTGAATTAGTTATCTTGGGATTTCTCAAAAATAATAGAGTCTTTTACAATGCTTTGAAATTTAAGAGGCGTTTGTCTAGAGGACTGGAATTAGGGCTCCTGTAGACCATAAAAGTAAACATATTGATGCAGGAGCATCGTAAGCAAGCGCGGAAGCAGAAGAACATTTGGATATGCACCAGTGCGCGTTTTGAGGATGTTTTGAATTTGAAAATATGAAGCATTAATGTAATATCTGGAAAAGATATTTTTACTTTTATGGTTTGGAGATTGTATCGCAGATCTTGAGCATTTGATCTCATATGTCGGTTGGAGGCAATTAATGTAATAAGTGTAAAGTAGATGTAGACTTTAATTCAATTATATGGCTAGAGTTGAAGGAGGGAAAACTCTAAAAATCTCCCTCGTATGTATTGTATTGTAAGATTATTCTCAAAGTAACTAAGCAGGAGAGTTGTAGAGCAAGAGAGAGAAGAGAAGAACATAGATTGTAGAAGTTGTATAAGCAAATAGTTGTTGTTGTTGAACCCATGCACAGAAGCACTTGAGTTAATATAAGAATGCTTTGACTCAATTTCATGGTGTTGTGATGAATATTGTTTGCATCTATTGAATGGTATGTTTACAGTTTGCTTATATGCTCTGTTATGCATTTTTTTCAATGTTGTGTGTGCATGTATGATTTCATGTTGAATGTATGAAACATGTGAGAGGGAGAGTATGAGTTTCAATTGTTTCCCTTCCTGAGAATTCTTGCAAGGAGTGCAGTGGAAGTCCGCAAGGAGTGTATTGACAAGTTCTGAGTTTTACCTCTGAAAAGCTCAGGAGAGATACCGTTGTTCTCATACCAGAAGAAGTGCAAGTATAGCACAGAGTCGTGCAAGGTGTGTGCAGGCCAGTTGAAGTCTTATACTTTTCCAACCCAATGAGTAGTTGAAGAGCTACTGTCACAAGGAGTGCAATGAACTAGGAAGTTCAGATAATCAGAGATTATCCTGAAGCCGCAAGGAGTGTGAGCAGAATTCCATAGAATCCTTGAATCTGCATCAAGAACCAAACTCAAGAGGGATAGAGGCTTCGTAGAGTTCGAAGGAAAGACAAGGTTTGAATTCACCTCATAGAATTCAATCTCGGAAGGAGGCATCGAGTTATTTGACCAGGAGTATCGAGAACTCGAACGAACGGTTGAAATTCTCATAAGGAGAACTATCGATTCGTCGTGCACCATTAGATCCAGTGGATCAGCAGAGGAGTTAAGGTTGAGTGTCTTTCAACACTCACAAGATCAGGAGGAATAGTAACCATTAGATTTGGATCAACGAGAGCCATTGATCTTGTGGTTTCGGATTTCGAGAGTTGGAGTGTGGAGAAGGTCGTGACTTAGATATCTTGAGTTGCGAAATCCCGATATGTGAAATTTTGACACGATCTGGACCGTCAGATCGTGGGAAGCTCAGGGTCATTAATATGAGGAGAAAATTCGTGAGTTTGGACTTCGGGAAGGGGAGAAGAGATCACATCGCGAACTCGTAAGTTGCGAAATCCCGATGCACTCGGAGGTGGACCCCAAGACTTGACTGAGGTCATATGGTTGAGGCATAAGGGAGGAGCTATTGGACTCGTCAGCCCTTTTCGGGGTTTCGAGGATCAAAGGAGTCAGAGGTACTCACAATAGAAATCACGAAAGTTGTGAAACCTGAAACACCTTTTCGGGTGAAGGTCGTGGTCACATCAGTTGGTCACGTGGAGTGGTGGTTCGCGCCTAGTGCTTGTTCGCATAGGCGTAACTTCTAATAAGGACCTGTGGCTATATGAGTTGAAGATTCCAGTTGGGAATTGAAGAGCCATTTTGGCTCAGGTGTGTAGAAATATCCAAAGACCGGGAGGTCACGCAAAACCTGTTGAGGTAGGGGTGTTGCGTCAGGTGGTATCAGAGCTTAGCTAACAACTTTTGTTTTCTGTAGAGGGAAGACAGAGGAAAGTTGTAATTGAATTCTGCGTGGACAGATTGAAACAATGCTGCCAAGAAAATGTCAAGAGAGACCTATGCCTGATCCAGCTGTGGAAAGGGAAATGAGAGAACTTCGTGCTCGATTCGATGCTATGGAGACAACACAGAGACGAACAACTAATTCTGGAGATGTCAGTGAGGCCGAAAGAGAAAATGAAGCTGGAGTCGAAGAAGAAGTTGTAGCCGAAGATGCTGCAAAAGAACGTCTATTTAAATTTGTTGCAAGAATAGGGGCCAGAGAAAAAATGGACATCTCGATGTATGAAGGCAACTTACACATTGAGGAGATGCTAGATTGGTTTAGAGCTCTGGATAAATACTTTGACTATGAGGAGATCGAAGAAGATAAGAAAGTAAAACATGTTGTCACTAGACTGAAAGGGAATGTAGCACTGTGGTGGGATGAACTGCAGGCTAACAAACGTTGTAAAGGTAAGCAAAGAATGAAAAGATGGGATAGGATGGTAGCAAAGATGAAAGCCAAGTTTATTTCCAAAGATTACCAAATTAATCTGTTTCGAAGAATGCAGAATTTGAAACAGAAGGGGATGACAGTGAAGGAATACACTAAGGAGTTTTACAGACTCAACATCAGGGCAAGTCGTCATGAGAGTGATGGTGAAAAATTTGTCAGATACATGAATGGCTTGAGATATGAAATTCAAGATGAGATGAGCATGGTGACAATCATAAATGTAGAAGATACTTATCAAATTGCTTCAAAGGAAGAAGTAAAATTGGCCCGAAGGCAAGGACAAAGGGGCAGAGGTAGAAGTCAGAACAGAGGCAAAGAAATTGCCCAAGACAGAGTACATAAGCCCAAGGATGAATAAAATAAACCTCATAACCACCCAGAAATGGGAGGAAGCTCACAAGGAGGACGGTATGTCGATAGGAACACTTTTCCTCGAGCAAGAGAAAGAGGAAGAGGCAAAGGCGGTGAAATAAAGTGTTTTGTCTATGGAAAGATAGGACACAAATATTTTGAATGTCCCAATAGAAAAAGAGATGGAGGAGGCAAATCTCACATTTCAGAAGCGCAAAGGCGAAATGTTGAGGCAGAAGATGCAGAAGGCAGAAGATCCTTAATGATGAGGAAAATTCTTTTGAAGTCATAGAAGGAGATAGATAATCTAGTCCAAATGAACAGTTTGTTTAGAACTTCTTGCAAGACCAAGTATAGGGTATGCAAGGTAATTGTGGATAGTTGAAGCACAGATAATCTAGTATCCACAGAAATGGTGGAGAAGCTGGAATTGGAGACAGTTGCACATCTGAGCCCATACAAGGTTTCGTGGTTGCAAAAAGGACATCATGTAACAGTCACTAAACAATGTTTAGTTGAATTTAAGATAGGGGGATATAGAGATGAGATTTTATGTGATGTTATTCCCATGGATGTATGTCATCTTTTGTTGGGGAGACGGTGGCAATATGACAGGAATGTTGTTCATGATGGGAGAAAGAACACATACACCTTAGAGAAGAATGGTAGGACGCATATGTTGCTTCCAATTGAAGACAAGAAGGCGAAAGCAAAAGCAAGCAACACTATACTTATCATGAGTGGGAAGGAACTTCTGGATGAAGTCAAGAAAGAAAAATACATGCAGTTTGATGTGGTGAGAAAACCTAGAGTCATTCTGACCAGTACTTCGATGGATGATTTACCTGAGTAAATTCAGGAACTGCTAGATGAATTTGTTGATATAGTGGTGGACGATTTACCTTGTTCATTGCCGCCCATCAGAAGTATAAGACATCACATTGACCTTATACCATTGGCGGGTTTTCTAAACAAAGCAGTGTACAGACTGACGTCGCAGGAGAATGAAGAAGTTAAGAAGCAAGTCCAGGATTTGATGGACAAGTGATTGATCAGAGAAAGCTTGAGTCCATGCGTTGTGCCAACAGTGCTAAGTCCAAAGAAGGTTGGTGGATGGAGAATGTGTACAAACTCGAGGGCTATAAACAAAATCACCATCAGGTATAGATTTCCTTTACTGAGGATGGATGACTTAATGGATTGCTTGAGTGGAGCAAAGTTTTTTTCAAAATTTGATTTGAAAAGTGGATATCATCATATTAGAATGAGGGAAGGTGATGAATGGAAGACAACACTCAAGACAAATGAAGGGTTGTATGAATGGTTTGTCATGTCATTTGGTTTGACGAATGCGCCAAGTACTTTTATGAGATTAATGAACGAAGTCTTGAAATATTTCATTGGAAAATTTGTAATTGTGTATCTTGATGATATACTAATCTTCAATAAGACTGAGGAGGAACATTTGAGACATTTAAATCTAGTGATGAGAAGGTTTCAGCAAGAGAAGTTTTTGATAAATCTGAAGAAGTCATCTTTCATGAAGAAAGATATTATTTATTTGGGGTTCGTGACCTCTTCGAATGAGTTGAGGATGGATCCTGAGAAGGTAAAAGTGATCAAAGAATGGTCGTCACCAAGGAATATCTTTGAAGTTAGAAGCTTCCATGGATTAGCCAGTTTTTACAGGAAGTTCATCAGAAATTTTAGTGGGATTGGTACGCCAATGATGGACACAGTCAAGAAAAGACATAAATATTTTCATTGGACAGAGGAAGCAGAGAAAAGTTTCAAGTTGTTAAAAGAGAAGGTAATTGGACAGTCAGTTTTGATTCTTCCATTTTTTAGTAAGACATTTCAAGTGAGATGTGACACGAGTGGATTTGCGATTGGAGCAGTCTTAAGTCAAGACAATAGACCAGCTGCATACTTTAGTGAGAAGTTGAATGAGGCCAAAATGAAATATTCCATGTATGATAAAGAGTTTTATGCAATCATACATGCATTGAAGATATGGAGACATTACTTGGTTCTGAAAGAGTTCGTTTTGTACAACGACAACCAAGGTTTACAATTCGTAACCAGAGAGGAAAAATTCAACTAGAAACATGCAAAATGGGTTGAATTTATGTAGAACTTTACTTTTATTATAAAGCACATTTCTGGAACTGCTAACAAGGTTGTTGATGCATTGAGCAGAAAATGTTTGATTCTGCGTGAGTTTCGAGTAAAGACCTTAGGTTTTAATAGAATTAAGGACATATACAAGGATGATTTAGATTTCAAGGATGCTTATGAAGCATGTGAGAATCCTATTATGAGAGACATAAGCCAATGCGTTGAATACTTGATCCATGATGGATTGTTATTTAAAGGAAATCAATTGTGTATCCCAAAGAGTTCTATGAGGGAAAACCTTTTGAAGGAAAAACATAGTGGGGGATTGGCTGGACATTTCGACCATGATAAGACATTTGCGCAACTGAACAGTTTGTATTATTGGCCAGGGATGAGGATAGATGTCAAGAAGTTTGTGAACAGATGTAGAATTTTCCAGCACACAAAGGGGAAAAAACAGAATACGGGGTTGTATCAACCATTGCTAGTACAAGAGAGCCTATGGGATGTGGTAAGCATGGATTTTGTGTTAGGACTGTCGAGGACACTAAGAGGTTGTGATTCCATATTCGTGGTAGTCGACAGATTCTCAAAAATGGCACATTTTCTTCCATGTCAAAAAACCAGTGATGCAACACACATCACAAACCTTTTTTTCAAAGAAGTTGTTCAACTTCATGGTTTACCTAGGAGTATTGTTTCAGATCGAGACACCAAATTTGTTGGTCATTTCTGGAGGACACTATGGACGAAGCTGGGGAAAAATTTATCTTTTAGCTGAGCATATCACCCTCAGACGAATGGACAGACTAAGGTGGTAAATCAAAGTTTGGGAGACTTGTTGAGGAGTTTAGTAGCTGAACATCACAGTTAGTGGGATCAGATTATGCCGCAAGCGGAATTTGTATATAATGACTCACCTAATCGGAGCACAGGACAGAGCCCATTCTAGGTAATGTATGGAATGTAACCAAGGGGATTATCTGAGTTGAGAGACTTAGAGAAGCATGAGTTCAGAAGTGTTGGAGCAGAGGATTTTGCAGCAGAGATGCAAGAGCTCCATAGTAAGATTAAAGAGCGGTTGCAGAGTTCCAACCAGGAATACAAGAACAGAGCAGATCAACACCAAAGAGAGCTTCAGTTTGAAGTGGGAGACTTATTCTTAGCACATCTAAGAAAATAAAGGTTCCCAAGGGGAATGTAAAATAAGTTGAAAATGAAAAAGATAGGACCGTGTAAAATTCTGAGAAAATTTAAGGCAAATAGTTACGAAATAGAATTGCCAGATGGTGTGGGAATTTCACCCATATTCAACGTCGCAGATTTGTATCCTTACAGAGCAGATGAAGCAAGAGGACCAGGGTGTCAAAAGGAAGTTCAGTGGGTCAAACAGTTTCATGTAGTTGAAAAGTTGTAGATGCAAAAGATCATTGATCAGAGAGTTAGCAAGAAGACCTATATGAAGACATATTTTGAATATCTGGTAAAGTGGAATCGACACCCGATTGAGGATGCCAGTTTGAAAAGCGAAGCGAAGATCCAGAAACCTGGATAGACGGTGCAGGAGCTCATGGACAGGAGCCCATGAATTTTTCATCCAGAGGAGTATGATGCAGGGGCATCGTAAGCAAGCGCAGAAGCTGAAGGACAACTTGATATGCACCAGCGCGCATTTTGAGGATGTTTTGAATTTTAAAAGATGAAGCATTAATGTAATATCTGGAAAAGATATTTTTTCTTTTATGGTTTGGAGATTGTAACGCAGATCTTAAGCGTTTGTTCTCATCTTTCGATTGGAGACAATTAATGTAATAAATGTAAAGTAGATGTAGACTTTAATTTGATTAGATGGCTAGAGTTGTAGGAGGGAAAACTCTAGAAAGCTCCCTTGTATGTATTGTATTGTAAGATTATTCTCAAAGTAACTAAGCAGGAGAGTTGTAGAGCAAGAGAGAGCATATAAGAACAAATATTGTAGAAGTTGTATAAGCATATAGCTATTGTTATTGAACCTGTGTACAGAAGCACTTGAGTTAATATAAGAATGATTTGACTCAATTTCATGGTGTTGTGATGAATAATGTTTGCATCTATTGAATGGTATGTTTACATTTTGCTTATATGCTCTATTATGCATTTGTTTTAATGTTGTGTGTGTATGTATGATTTCATGTTGAATGTATGAAGCATGTGAGAGGGAGAGTATGAGTTTCAATTGTTTCTCTTCCTGAGAATTCCTGCAAGGAGTGAAGTGAAAGTTCGCAAGGAGTGCATTGACAAGTTCTGAGTTTTACCTTAGAAAATCTCAGGAGAGATATCATTGTTCTCATACCATCAGAAGTGCAAGTATAGCACAGATTCATGCAAGGTGTGTGCATACCAGTTGAAGTCTTAGACTTTTCCAACCCAGTGAGTGGTTGAAGAGCTATTGTCGCAAGGAGTGCACAGAACTGGGAAGTTCAGATAATCAAAGATTATAGTGAAGCCACAAGGAGTGCGGGCAGAATTCCATAGAATCCTTGAATCTACATCAAGAATGAAGATCATGATAAACAACACTCTGAATAGTAAAGGATTCCTCTTCACTAAAAATTTCATTCCCGATAACTTCCAATGCAGTATTTTGTTGAACAACTTGCTCCTATTGTTCTAATCCAGGAAATATATTTTCAAAATCTGCTTCCAATTCCATATCTTCCAAAGAGAAACTTTGAAGATCATTTTCTAAGAGATTGTTCTCCTCATGCTGCAATGGATTTTTTCTTTTCTTTCTTACATGAAGTTTGTGGAAACTTTCAATTTTTCCAGAGGGAGGGTTCTTATCTCCTCCTCCACTAGAGCGATTATTAACAAACTTCTTAACTAGGTGTGTCGCTGGAGTATTGCTCCTAGATGTAGTATTTTTCGGAGTGACAACTGGATATTGAGCACTCATTTCACCAGAATTTTTTCCTTTTTGTTTATAATGTTCGTTGTTGCTGAGTAATGTTTCCACATCGGCAGGAGAGTTTTGGCTATTGATTTCTTATTCTTTATTAAAAACAATTTGAGTTGAAAGAATTACTAAACCCCACCGATTGCGTATGTTCAACAAAGATTTTGTTTGGGTCAAAACCTTTTATCTTGCCAGTATATCTCAAGATGAAATTGTTAAAATGACTTGAAAAATCATCAATTTTATTTATATTCCTCAATACAAATTCCCTAATCTTCCAGGGCAGAAGAATAAATTGTTTTTTTTTTTTTTTTTCATGGAAAAAGTGCAACCAGAAATTGTATTGCCTTGCAACCTCCATGATGAATAATTTATCAGACACATAATATGGAAGAAATGAAGGATTTTCTTCTGAATAAAATATTCTTATAATACTATGATTTTCCATTTTTTCTATCGTTCCTTTCTTTTTTAGAAATTTGGCATCTTCAATAGATATCCTAGAGGTGCTTTCGCCGAACAAATGTTTTTTGAAAATTGAAATGAAGTCATTATAAACTTCATAGAAAATAAATGGGTTTTGTGCCTCCATAACACCTGATACCAAAAGGTAATAGGGTTTGCTTCACATTTTACCCTCTTGTTGATAGTCAAATTTGGGAATTGGCAACAATGTGTAATGGAAAATATCACATATGAAGCCATAAAGAATTTCCTATCATTTTTGTAATGCGATAATTGGGAAGAAATTTCGATGGAAATAAGATTATCCCAATCAAAAATAGCTTTCTTTTGGACTATAAAATACAAAATGTATAGAATCATCTGAGATATGGAAGCAATATTCTCCTCACCTATTATTCTGGTGAATAACCATGTGATTTCTCAATAAGGGTTCTTCAAAGAGTCAACCTGAATTATGGTTATGTCCATTACTATGGATGAAGTATTTTCCATGTACTCTGGCAAGAGGTTGAGCCCATTATTATGTTTTTTCAAAAATTCTCTGCAATCTTCATCTTTGAAGGTGAGAGTGGGCTCTGGCAGCTTTAACATTTTACGGAAAACTTGAGGTGACAAAGAAATTGGGGAATGTCCCTGGATTTGTATAGCCCTTTGATTTGGTATGTATTTGTCAACACACCATGCAACAATTTATTTATAGTCGAAAACCTCTGGAACACAACTAGCAAGAGAAATCCCAGATGTTCAAATCACGTTCTTATTTCTTTGAGAAACAAGAGGGGAGGAATAATACCAATATGATCTTGACCACTAGAAATTCTGATCTTGCAACAAAAAATATTCAAAGTATCACCACAGAACTGTTGTCGATCCGATGTTTCCATTAAGCTGATAAAATTGTTTCTTCAACTGAATGGTATTTCAAATGATCTTTTTCGAGAGATAATGATAATTTAATCCCCTCACAAATGAGGATTAAATGAAGATTTAATGAATATTTCTTGAGCCTTTCTCCATTAATAACAACCTTTTCGAAATCTGCAAAACAATTGTTAGCATTTAAATAACACTTATTATGGATTGGGAAAAGCAATGTAATGGCGGGGATGGAGACGAGAGAAGGTCAATATGAAATTTTCATGAACCCGCCAACCCACAAACCTGCAATTGGATAAGCTATCCAAAGAAACTAAGTATAGAAGGCGGTCAATTGGATTCGCAAATGTCAATACACTGGACAATGTTTGGAAACCCAGAATCTGTGAAGAGAATAAAATTTAAGTGATGGTCGAAATGTAGAACGCGGAAGTTGAAGTGCAATGTGAGGGTTGTGGAAATGGAAGGCAAATATTTGAATCCGTGTACCCATGAATTAAAGAAAATTCTAAGTGTTGAGGTAGAATTATGCATAGTTGAGTGATCAAGAATGCAAGTGCGACAATTGGTGGGTCCGAAGGTCTACGAATGTGAAAATGGCTAAGTATAGTAACCAAGAAAGGGAAAAAGAAGGGATAAATAGGAAGTGGGAAAAAAGGAAAAAATAGAAGGGGGGGGAGAAAGGGTGTAAAGAGGTGGGGAAATAGAACAAGGGAGGGGAAAATGAAAAGCATGAAAGGGTTTCAACAGAGGCCCAACAATCTTCACCAAAGGGCTCAACGTCTCTCTAGGATGCCTAACGTCACCCTTTAGAGCATGACGTCACCCCTAAAAGGGGAAATTACTTTGTGTTTATAATTTTAAGTTGTAAAGGACAAATAGGGAGGTTCAACCTCTCTAATTTGATGTTGGCTTTTGGAAAAGTGGACAAATTGGTTTTTAGTGATCTTGTATAAATAAAGGTCACTTTTATTTCATTTGAACATAACTCTCACTTGAGAATTACATAACATTGGCTGAAATTTTCACCCTATTTGGGCATTTTGCTCTATCTCCCTTTCTTGGTGCATTATGGATGATCTTTCTTTTCTTTTGGTGAAAAAAATATAGGCACTATCTCTTGAATGCTTTGTTCTTGGTATGTTGGTGGAATATTCTTGATAAGGAAGGGTTTCTTCATGCTTTTCTTGGAATTGGTAAGGAATTTATGCATTAATTGTGTTGTTTTCTTCTTGTTTCAAGATAAATTTGTCTAAACCCTTGGACGATTATAAGAGCATACACCCTCCATCAAGATCTATTTTTTTATCATTGAATAAGCTATTTTCAAATGTTGCTACAAGGAGTAAAAGGGCTTACACCCTTGTAGATTTACCTTGCTAGGTTTTATTTTCTCTAGGGAGTAAAATGGATTACACCCCTAGAGAAGTAACAAACCCTATATTTTACACAAGAGACTCCATTAACCCAATTGATAAGACATTAATCTACTTGCATTTGAGATATAATATTGTTGCATCGGTATATGGGAAATTTTGAGATATTGCAATTGAAGTCGGATTTGATTTTATATGATATAAGCCTTCTTGTGCCCTAGGGGCATCTTGATTGGCCTAGTAATTCTCTTTGTTGTTACAAATTAATGATACAACCATTAGGATTACTGCAAAATCATCTTTCCTCCATCTATTTCTCATTATTCTACCATTAAAATTCACTTGCAAGTTGGCATCAATAAACTAGTTATTGGCTATCTTTTGGGTGTATTTTTTGCTTATTTTGGTGGCTAGAAGTTGTTGTTGTAGCAATTTTTTGCTAGAGACATTAGATTGTTATAAAAACTTGTTGATAACATCACATAATATCCCCCTAATCACCACCAAAGTCTTGTTTTAATCATTGGAAGTTTGGCTACTCGTTGCTAGCTTTATTTCTGATGTCTTCTATTAGATTTTGGATGGTTAAATTTGCAGCTGTTAAAATCATTCATTGTTGATCTATATATTTCTATATTTTTTCAATTTGGGACAACAAGGATTCTTGTTTGATTCCCCTTTATTAAAGGTTTGATTTATCATCTTGTGTCTTGTTTCAGGAAGGGATAACATTGTTTTGTAGGTATCTAACACTTGGCAATCATTCACCTTCTTACAATACTCATTATCAAGTCTTTCTTCATCTCCAAACTTGACCTATAGGGGTGCTCATTCATCATCATTTCACTTTTCATCTCAATCCCCCTAGGTCACTGAGATTCCCCCCTTGTGGTGATTGCATCATCACTAAAGTGATGGGAGTGTCTATCTAAGGTGACAGTGGGTAGGTACTCACATAAGTGTCTCACCTTTGTGGTTTGGGTTGG
>ML798633.1:489604-565066 GCA_009831015.1 Picea engelmannii | reverse complement strand
GAATTGTCTAGGTTCAGCAATCAGGGATAGACATTCCTTAGGGCAGACTCATTCTCTCCAGGCCACACTTTGTCTAGTGTCAGAAGAATGGCCCAGGGTGGGGAATGGTCCAGGCTCATAAATCAAGACAGATATTCTTCCTTTCTTTAGAAGAATAGTCTAGACAGCTCATCATTGATGTTTTACCTTCTGAGGGCAGATGCTCTTCCAATATCTCACAGATGTGAGTGGAAGAATGGCCCAGATGATTCAGTTTATATCATAACATTGTTTCTGTGCAGGTTGATATCAGATGATTGTTATGAAGACTGTATGTTTCTAGAAAAGTAGATGTATACTACTATGGTGGATGTGTTCCATTGTTTGTGACTATACGTCACTGATCAAGTACCTGTGTGCTACTTGGTGTGGTAGTGTACCACTGGATTGTAGTTGTGTACCACTATGGATAGACACAGTTGTGTTCTATTGAATGATATTATTTTGATTGCCTTGAAGACTATCCGCAGTGTTGAAAATGATTATTAGCTAGATGGATGATCAATGAACAAAGATTTCCCAGACAGAAAATGGTTCAGAACATTTATTCTTCCAGATTAGAAGAATGGCTCTTGTGTCACTCTATGGAGTGACCATCGTGTCTGATTACTCAGATAGAGTATGGTTTCGAGAGATGATGCAGTTGATGAAACTGATAGTGATGATGGTTCTCATGATCTATCATGAGATAGTCTAGACGACTATGTTGATGCTACCAAGTGAATGGTATGTTTGTGCTCAAGACCATTACCTGTAATACCTCCCTAGCTAGGAAGGAGTGTTGATATTATGGTAGCTGCGGGAGGTATTTACCTCCACGTGTAAATCTGACGAGAATAGAATACTTCAAGAAGCAAGAAGAAACCCTAATGGGTTGGCTAATAACCCTAGAAGATATGTCGACTCAAAAGGATAACTTGTATTAGGTTATTAGCCTCCAAGAGAAGAAGTCGACCAGAAGAAATAACATATACTGAACAGACAGATACCCAGAATGAGAAGTTGGCCCAGGCAGTTAGCCATAATTACTATAAATACAGGAGGCCAGTCTTCATTCTGGCAGACAGTCTCAGAATTGCAGAGCAACACTTGTGCGCACTGCAGTGCCCAGTTTTGTGCACAGGTTTTAGGAGAGCTGCCATTGCAGCTGCTGCAGCTAGCAAATCACGTTTGGCTTGGACTATCTCTTGGTTAGGGTTTGGACTATCTGATCAGCTCTTATTGGTGCGCCATCCTTGGGGAAAGGTGTGCTACCCTTTGTTTCGCTATCTAGCCTATGGTTTGCTTCAGGAGTGATTCTCTGTCAAGGTTAAGGTGCTCGGAGGGTGGCTTCGGCCTATGGTTCGGTGACAATAGCGATATTTTCAATGGTAAAACGATCACATCCATTATATTCTAACAAAATCAAATTTGATTTCATTAGGAGTGTTGGATTCTTGTGGATATAAGTATACAGGTCAAGGTGGAGCTCTCACAGTCTCGGAAGGTAGTTTAGTAGTGATGAAGGCAACAAAGGTTGATAATCTTTATAAGATGGAAGGGAGTACTGAAGTGGCATCTGAATTGATAGATGTATCTTCTTGTTTATGTCAGAAGCATCAAGGTCATAAGAGAAAGAAAGAATTGCAAGTATTGGTAAGAGGTAAATCAGTTCCAGGCTTAAAATCTTTGTTTTTGAATTCCTGCTTGTTTTATATCTATGCTAGTTTTGATGGTGGTATAAAGGGATGTTGTGTGTGGGATCCTACTTCTCATAGGGTCATCATTGACAGAGATATAGTATGTATGGAACAACCAAAAGAGTTGATTCAAGATCGCAACGGTAAATTTGTTTGCATGCTAGGTAATTCATTGTATGGCCTATTGGTACCTAGGAAATATACAAGATGTTTGAATCCTTTATAGTGAGTCAGAATTTTTCAAAGGGTAGGAATGACTATACAGTTTATAGTACATTCACAATCTTGATATTCTTTGTTGATGATATGCTTGATGTAAGCCGAAGCATGGATAAAATCAGTAAGAAAATGACTTAGGTGGATAGGGAAATTCAGATGAGGGATCAAGGAGCAGGAAAACAAATTAAGGGCATGAAAATATACAGAGATGGAGTTCAGTATGAACATTGTAAAACCAGTTTTTATCCCTCTTTCTTTCCATTATAAGTTTTCTTCAATCATAGGGCCTGTCTATAAAGAAGAAAAGGTTATGTCTCGTGTAAGTTCAATAGGAAGTATGTTGTATGCGATGAAATGGTTAAGACCAGATGTTTCACATGCTAATGATGTTGTCAAAAAAGTGACGGATTCAGGTGTTGCAGTGAAATGGGTGCTTCAGCGTATGAGAAGCACAAATGTCACCTATAATGGTTACACTAAGATGGTCTGTGATAACTGTAATGTATATTTTACAAGTGTTTTGGACAGGAGGAGAGTTATCACTAAATATGTCTCACAACACAGTTGTGGAAGACATGTTGGAGGTGGAGTGACCACTCAGGAAATCCAAACTTGTGCAAGTCACACAGGCGAGATCATGAAACCAGTTTTATTAGAGAAGTTGCAGTGGTGCTTGGATTCTCTTGGCTTGCAGCAAAGGTGATGAACAAAAGGAAGAAGCAAGGTATTGGGTTAATTGCTGTCAAGGTGGAGATTGTTGGGATTTGGTGACAATGAATTACCAAGAACATATTATGAATCCTATTATTTTGCGTTGGTTACAACCAAATAGACCAAGTTAGAATATGGATAGGGATTGCATTTAATATTCAGTTTCTTATGTGAATGTATAAATTCAGAGGAAAAAACGAGTGTGAGAGACTGAGTGGGAGAGACTTGCAAATCTGATGTAATCTCCATAATTTGAATAACAAGACAATCGATGCCTATGCTTGGTGGACGTAGCCCAACGTTTGGGTGAACCACGTGAAATCCCTGTGTCTATTTCTTATGTGTGTGATTGTTAATTAGCCATGTGAATTGTGTATTTCCGCATTGACAATTTCAACACCCCTCTTCACCAATTGCAAAATATCGAATGTGCATAACTGACCCAAACTTATGCCCCATGAAAATATAGAATCCAAGAGTTTTACTTGATTAAGTTAATTTCAAGTGAATACCCAAATGCCATTATTGTTGTCAAGGAAACAATGAAAACTTATTAAAAGGTACTTGAATCTTGGTTGATTGTGTAGGCCATCCAAACAATTGGAAATACGTTGGAAAGAATTCATGCTAAACTAGAGTTAGATGCAATGCCAATTGGAGAGTTACTGAACTTGATATTTCTGGTATGAATCTTCTTCGTAACATTTCTAATGATATTTATCCACTCACATAGTTGAATGCTTAAACATGTGCTACCATAACTTCCTAGAGTGCATTGATTGTGAATGTCTAAATGTTTCATAGCAGTTTGAAGAGTGGATGGGCTTGTCAATATTTTTGCTTATAGGAATAATTTAACGGGGCCTCTAGTTGAGGATATTGGTGAGTTTTTCTAGTTGGAATATTCAGATTTGTGAAATTGTTATTAAGTAATAAATGTATTATTGCACTACTTTTAGAATGAGTTTAGATCGACATGGAGTGGCTAGCAGGGAGGGGTTCTCACCTTAGATATGTAGTTCTCATTGATGCATGTCTTCTTTAATAACCAAGAGATGAACATATGTCATTCTTTCTCAAGGTACTTTAATTCATAATAGGTTAACTTTAGGTCATAAGGAACAATGACACCTTGAGATGTATAAGGATTTGAATGCCTCAATTAAATACCTCTTTCAGATAGAATTTGGAAGTGAAACTTAAAATTTTTCTTCTTATCTTGTTACATAAGTTTTATAACATTAATCATTAAATTGGATTAGATTGATCGAGTAATGTTCTTAATCATTTTTTAGAGTATACCTAGTAAAATCGCATTGTATTTTATGTGGGTTCATTTTTTTGGAATATACCTAGTACAATTGCATTGTATTTTATGTGGGATTTTGTTGCTTATATAAACATTTTATTATTCCATTTCCTTTGACTTTGTTATTTTGAATATTTGTTTAGATTATGTGATGAAACAAAGAGCTCAACATGTGTGTTCTTCGCTCATTATGGTATCTTCATGCTTGTACCACCCTATGGATTTGATCGTTTAGTGGGACACTAAATAATCAAAATGTTGGAATTTAAGCAATAGTTTAGGGATAACACATGATGAAATGTATCACATATTATAAGTAATAAATCATTATGATACGACTCACATGTAATACTAATTTCCAAGATAGCCAAAGGAAGGAACATGATTGGCCCCAAATGAAACTATTGGACTCGACAAACAATGTCCCTAAATAGTAGGTTATCATCACTATTCAAGGAATGATCATTATTGGTAGAGATGGTTAACCTCCATAGGATCCTAATGGTGGAAAAATGAAAAATAAATGACATGGTGAAGCCATAAAGAAGAGAAAAGGAATCTACTTTAACTCAAAAAAAATAGTTTGATGTGAAAAAGATGAATCTAGAAGAATTGATTGAGTCATCCCAAGAAGATGCATAGGAAGAACTTCCCTCCTCTAAACCAAAAATCCTTCAAGTCACCATGATTAAATAGGATCATCTACCACCTCCCTTTATCTCTTATTCTCTCTCTTTTACCATCCTTTCCACCATCACACACTCCTCATTTCAAGTTCCACAAATGCAATCAATATTCGATAACATCGTCGGCATGCCAATCCCTATGCCAACATCCTTGTCGATTCTATTATCACCAAAGGTAAGGGAAACTATGAATGTATCATTCATGGTTGACCCCCTTAACCAATCATCTAATTTATCCTTGGTGTCATTCGTGTGGCTACCTAACCCCTTGCTTAGATATTTTCTTATCTGGTCAATATTAGCTTTTAGCTTCATAGGTATTGCAACCTTGGACTGATCTAGACTATAAATAGAGTGCAAAGTTCTGATAGGGCCTCAAGGAATGTGGTCAAAAATAATTAACGAGTTTGGAGCCTTATAAAAACATACTATTGACCATTTATGAAGGTAGAAAAATCCACATGGTCACCATGGAATCCACCCACATGCTCATACAAGATGCCTCCTAGCCTCAATTTTTATAAAACCATGGACGTCACCCAAAATATTAATGATATACCCCCTATGGATCAAGTGGATTTCTCTTGACTATCCATAGGAGGAACTTACGATGGGTATACCAAGACCTCCACAAAGCTAGCAAAGTTAAGAACTTAAAATAAAAATTTGGAGGAGGAATTGAAGGTTTCCAAGATTCAGGTCAAGCATAAGGACTCTAATATCAAATATCTTCGAAAGGAAAACCCAACATTAAGGGAGATTAAGATGGATTTTGAAGATATAATTGAGTTGGAGAAAAACAATCGAGATATAGAAGAGAAAAATACCAATCTCAATAGGGAAATAGAGGATCTAAGGGAAGAAGTGAGCACATGAGACATTAGCATGAAGATGATTAAATTTGAAATGGATACAACTCGTAAACAATCGAAAAAAAGTATGTATTAAGGATAAGTTAGAGATAGTGAGGTAGTTGAACTAAGCAAGAAGTGACTTGCATAGGACCCCATTGAATTAAATTCCCTCGGGGTCTCCATTAACACAGAGGATAAACATGTCAACTCTCTTGTGATCCAATTAGATTCTACTTAAGGAAAAGTGTGGTATGTTGTGCAAGATAAAGATACCATGAGGAAAGAGCTTGAGCAAACTAAGTAGGCCATGAAGCAAATTCAAAAGGGAATTGTAGGGAAGGACTAGATGATTTGGATCAAAGAAATGGCTTGGGACAATTTGAAGGATGTTATACTTATATTGATATCTCACATGGATTTCCTACAAAAATTAATCATCTAGGTGGGGGAAAGAGGTGAGGATATTAGAAGTGGCAAAGCTAAACTCTAAGATAAATTCGACATTGCAACTCTATCCATTTATATGTGTGAAAAGATGACATGTAGAGAGTTAGAGGCCTTGCATGCGATAGACTAAATATGCACCTATTATGATGCCAATAAGACAATTGACAAGGATAAGATTGTTAGGGAGGTCGAGGATAAGAGAATGGTCTATGTTGACCACCATTTTGGTCAATGGATATGGATACAAGTTGACATAGTGTTTTCATGCTACCTTGCTATTTCTAAATTGTTTGCCTAAGAAATGTGAAGCCCTATTTTAAAGTGTCGTTCAAGCATAGTCATGCTCTCCCCTAAATATAAGTCTTTAGCTAGCTTGATGGTGTCTCAAGTTTACACCACTTAGGAAGCCTTTGAAATTTATGAAATATCGTCTGATTTGTTATTGGTTGGATAAATATGGGTAGGGGATGGTTCATTGTGCAACGTTCATGATATTGTAGGTTGCATATTGTAGGTTAACTTAGTACGAGAACATGGTTAATGCTTTAATATTATGTGTGGTGAAATTGACATTATTGCATTGCATGGTAACTTGGGCTCAAGTTTCTTTTTTGTGGACCAAATATTCATTGTACATTTGAAAGTTATTTCATCCTAACCATGCCACCATTAAATGATCTCATAGACCTTATTAAATGATCTCATACTTGTCAAGACTCCATTAAAGCTAATGTTTCATACGTTTGGCTCCTCTTTCTATTATTGCTTCACCCCCAAACACACTTCAAAAAGACCTTTATCCCTAATAAGCTCATGCCCTTTTGCCTTATTCATCATGTTACCATTATTGAAATTGTTTTATTAAAAACAAAAACAAAAATAACAAATTCAGCCCCTAGCCTCATTCATAATATATCTTCCCCTTCTAGCCCTTTGGCCCTTTCATATCATATATTATTTGAAATTAGAAAATTGTTGGCCTTGGCCCTATCATACACCTTATATTCACTATGCACCCTATTCAGTATTAACACGGTTATTCAAACAAAAAAACCTAGTCGCCTCCTCATACGTCTTATTATTCGAAATAATAATTTACATGTCTTAATTATTTAAAAAAATAGAAAATAGTTGGCCTCAACCCCACCATACACCTTATATTAGCCATGCCCCCTATTCATTATTAAGACATCTATTCAAACAAAAAAAAATATTGGCCTCCTTACACATCTTATTATTCGAAATAATTATTAAAAAGAAAATAGAAAATTGTTAACCTTGCCACATCATACACCTTATATTCTTTATTCCCACTATTCATTATGAACATGGTTATTCAAACGAAAAAACCTATTAGTCTTATTACACATATTATTATTTGAAATAATTATTTATATTTCTTATTATTCAAATTAATTGTTTACATGTCTTATTATTTGAAATAATTATTAAAAAAATAATTATTATTATTTACATGTATTATTATTCGAAATACATCTTATTATTAAATATACATGTCGTATTATTCAAAATAATTATTAAAATGAAACTTGAAAAATATTATTTTAAAAATTATTTGTTTATGCTTTGGTCTAATTCCACTCCATTTCTAAGTCATGATCAACTTCATTTGCCAAATATATGGGCTTGACCTTGTCATTTTCACATAATAGGCACCTACGACCAAGCCCCAACCTCGCCACCTAACCACTACTTAATTCACAAACCAAACCAAGCCTAAGCCTCAAGTCAAACTCTAACTCGAGCACCAAATGGAGGAGCCCAAGCCCATATGATTTCATTGCACATCAAGAAGAAAATGAACTAGCCTCAATATAAAGCAAGATGATTTAAAACCCCCCTTAATGCATGTGGGATATGAAACAAATAAGAAAATAGAATATCCTTCAACCCCAAATGACAATCCAATACCTACTAGCTAGTGATCAAGCAACAAATTTCAAGGAATGTTCTATGAGGATATTCCTCTAAGATTGTGCCAATATGCTCAAGGTATTGATTGAAGTGAGAACAACAAATGATGATCATTCATCATGTTGGTAACCGGTAGATTTGAAGAGAATGAGGTGGGATTGGTGAAAGTAGTTTCAGATCTCACTGATGTCACCTAATGAAGCTAATTCCTCCTAATATCATGACATTTGCATTGATGACTTGCATATTGAAGGATCTAATGCATCTCTAATAGGTATGCACTACTTATGAGGCATGCTTTAGCAAGTTTAGATGTCGTCACCTTCTTAAAGGGTATTGATGTTTTCCATTGCTTCAATGTTGTGTTCAGTGCATATGTTTTGTTTGTCTTTGATGGGTCAAGCTCAATCAAATCTAGCTCAAGTGCTTATACTTTTGCATAAATCAATTTTCAATTTAACATTAGGATTGATTCACTCATCGTTTCACATCTATTATGATGAGAGGTGGGCATGTAAAAGTTTAGAATCTCATATTACAAATCACACCATACTAGATTAGTATCCAACAAAGAAAGGAATTTTTATAATTATTAATTCAACGTGAAAATAATTATTCCTTCTTAATATGGCTTGCCAAGGCTTCACAAGTGGTGACACTAATAGAGATACTAAGGCGATAAGGATACCCTTGGAGGATGGTCACCAAATTGTGTGAGCTCAATGTTTTGCAAATAATACGAGTTTGTATGGACAAATGATAGATTATCTAAGTGTTATATGTGGTGATGTAAAAATAGGCAATGGAAATTAAGAACTAGATTTCCCAACCAATGTACAAGCAATCCACATATTCATGGGGCTCTTCTTATATATTCCATTCTAAGTGAATATTTAGCACACAGAGGTTAAGTTTGTGATAGATTGCATTGTTGAAATGAGATAATCTTTGAAATGCTAGGGATTCCTCTCAATCGGAACCATGCTACTAGTCATATTGGAAAGTTTTGTTGGATGACTCATGCACAACCAAGTTGTATACACAAACAATAAGGATAATAATGCACTCAGACCTTGATATATGATTTATAAAGTTCATTTCATTTTATTCATTGGTTTTTCTTAAGTTGGTGGATCCCAAGTTGATTTAGAGTCAATGAGAGATTAGGTAGGTTCCCAACATAGTGTCCAAAAACTTGTTTTAGTTTCATAACAAATTTAGTGGCTACAGACATTTAAGTATATTCTCATACAAACCAAAGGGATCAAATGAGAGAGGGAGAAAGAGAGGTATACCAAGAGGCTCAAGCTAATTTACTTATTTCATTCATTTCATCTAGTGATTTTTTCAATACTTAACAACTTCGTTGACAATAGGAATGTTCTCTAAGGGTGCAAATGAAGGTGTGGATCAGAACCTTCTTTTGGGGTTTTAGGTATGATTACTTTATGCAATTTTTGTAGGTAGTTAGTGGTTTGATTTTATACTTATAATTAACTAGCAAATGATTTGTAGAGACAATATACATGAGAGCAAGATTACTCACTCACATGAGGTTGGGAATTAGTGTTTCAATCATACTTCCTTTGAATTCTTGGTTTGTTCTTGTATGGTCTCAGTAAACATCAAAACAAGTTATAAACAAGTTCTATTACAACCTTTGTTGAAATATTATTGTTATGTTATTGAATATATTATGTGCAATCTATTCTCAATAAAAAATGAGCTCATGATCATATCTTTCTTGGCTTTGTCTTTTGTGTTTCTTCATAAAGCTTATATTTTCCCTACTTTTTCCTTCTACTTTTTTTCCAAGTGAAAATTGGTTCAAAATTATATTCAAGATATATAAAAAAAATTACGTACTATCATCCATGGATATCCTGGCTACGCCAAAAGACATATGGCAGAAGTCTTATCCCAGACATACATCCATTTCTAAAATGTTACATTGCCGATGATTTTATCAAAAAGGATGGATAACAAAAACATAGTTGTATTAAAGGACCTATCAGAAAAATTATCAAAGTATCATAAACTAAAAGAGGTACAAAATAACAGGAAGCCCTATCTTGGCTAGAAAATTCAATATATATCGAAATGCTTTGTCTGCCCATCTCCTCCGGGTTCCTGCTAATAGTATGTTATCTTTCCTTCAATAGCCAGAAGGGCTTCTTTTGAGAGCTTGTCGACCTCTTTGTTGAAGTCCCTATAAATATGGTGGAAGCTAGATAATTTAGAGTAGAGACTAAAGCTAGATAAATATTTTTTACTGTAGTTTTACCTGTCGCATCTCCTCCCGTCCACAAAAGTTTATCAATGGTTTCGCCAAGGATAACACCAGCAGCTAAGAGGCCTTTTATATAGTTGTTCCATTCCTTTGCGAGAGTGCCATTTAGGTCCAAAAAACCTCTACGTAGCCAATTACCTCTATGATCATTTATTTCTTGTGGTCGTTTTGCGTTGACCAACAACTTGATCTCCTTCCTATTTAGATGATCACGAAGATCCTATGACAACAAAGAGCTTTCATGCATTCCCAGGATATAATCTCTGCCAATATAAATTTGTTCCCCCGAGCCCGGCAACCAACTATGCCAATGTGTTAACAGATGCATTGATTTTAATAAGTTTCTCCAGATCCTTGAAGTTGTACTATGATGGAAATTTGTCGACCTGGACCATTTAATCACATCAAAGTGATTTATGTATTTATCCATCATGATGTTATGCCAAATACCTTTGCGAAAGAGCGTGTGCCATAGATTATTTTCCCAACAGCGCAATATTGAAATGTGATAAATTTCTGAGACCCCAACTGCCACTCGATTTTGGTCGAGATAATACCTCCCAATTGCATAAATGGGTGTGACTTGAAGTAATATTTCCATTCCACAAAAACTTAAAGCACATTTTATGGATCTAAGTAATAATAAATTTTGGAATTAATTCCACAGCCATCCAATAAATGGATTGGCTTTCCAGAACCGATTTGAGCAAAATAAACCTTCCATCCAACGAAAGCCATTTATAGCACCTGTTTCCTATCTTTTTTTTAATTTTGGATAATAGCCAAGACCAATCCGCCACCCTCTGACGTCATGTTTTCAAAAGAAAGCCCAAATATTTTAATCCTAAGTGTAAGGCCAAGAAAGTAAACGGGAGCAAGGATTTTAAAGGTACCAGCTCTAAATTTATAAGGCCTTCATGGTGCATCGTTGTCTTCAAAGAGTTAACCTGCAAACTTGATGCTTTACAAAACAGTAAAACAAGATCATATATCTCCCTCCATTCAATAAGATCAACCTTTGTCAGAATTAAAACATCGTCTACAAAAAAAAGATGTAGAATGTTTATCACACTAGAAACTCTAACACCCGAAAGTTTTCTCTCCACTTTGCTCTTTTTTAATAAAAGACTGAGGGCCTCCATCACCAAGATGGATAGTAGTGGAGACAAAGGACAACCCTGTCTTAAGCCCCTCCCACTTCTAAAGAAATTTGTAGCCTCTCCATTGATGAGAACAACATAGGAAGGAGAAGTAACACAGCTCATAATCCATCTAATCACTTAATAATTTTAAGCCTCATTTACCTTTTCATATATTATCTCTTTGATTCATTCCTTTCATTTTTATATTTATATTTTTGTCTCATGTTTTTTTATTCAATCACATTTAAATTTTTATTTCCATTTTTAATGTAAAACTCTAACAACTAAAATAATCTTATTAAAAAAAAAAATCATTTAAATTTTTATTTCCATTTTTAATGTAAAACTCTAACAACTAAAATAATCTTATTAAGAAAAATAAATTATAGAATGTAACAAAATCAATTTTTTATATTTTTCAAATTTAGGTTTTAACTTTTTTTTATCACATAACATATATATATATATATAAAGTTTCAAAAGACTGAAACATCTTTCCTTATAAATTTTTAGGTTTATTCACATTGCTTTTAAAACAAGGGTTGCATGGCAATGTAGTCCTTGCCAAATTAGTTGGGAAATACATGTTGAACAATCAAACTTAATATAACTAAATATACAAATATATTTAATTTTTTGTTATTTAATTTTTTTTAAATAAACTATAAAAAGTATATATAAATATTTTTTTTAATATTATAATTCACTACAAAAAACTTACACATCTATAATCTAAAAATAATAATAAAAATAAAAATTACACCACTCACAATGAATTTCACTAAATCCTTAAATGTAATTCAGGTTTCCTTAAATGTGTGACAGTTACCAACACAATTTCCTTAAATGCGTTGCAGCCACAACGAAGCTTTATTTATTTAGTGAAATGGTACATGACTACACGTGTAATGGCCAATCGTATATTGTATTTTATTTAGTTAGTTTGTAAGGGATATACGGGTCACGGTGTAGGGGAACATGTAAGTTTGTTGGCTTATATGTTAGATTTGGATTTTATAACTATAATTTGGACAAATAATAGTTATACACTCAACTAGAATGCAAACAACATGCTCCCTCCATTTCTTATCAAACTATTAAATCTATTAATTATGTAATCAATTTTATACATTGAATGACGTGAAGCCTACAATAACACTTCAAAGATATCAGCCAATTGAATTTTAGAAAAATAATTTTTTTATTATTAAAAAAAATACATATATTGATTTTTAAAGTTACACATTGAATATAACACATAAATTTAAAATCAACACTAAATTAATACATAGTCAAAGGGAAACTCATTGCTATAGTCCCAAGCCTTTGGCAGGGACTAATAAAAATTGCATTAAAAAAAAGGAAACGGTACATTTCAGACACCGAGACTTTAATATTATCAAATATATATATATATATATATATATATATATATATATATATATATATATATATATATATAACCTTAAAAGAACTAAAACATATTTCCTCTCTCATAAGTTTTTAGGTCTATTCACATTGATTTCAAAATAAAAAATTGCATTCGAAAGAGAGGGGGGCAGTGCCTAAAATATCGTCACTCTCAATTGATTCATATCACAATTATTAGTAAAGGTGAAAGGCCCTAATCTTTAGTAATCATGTAGGTTGTATTCATATCACAAAAACTATATATGTGCCAAAACGAAGTCAAGGTTCAACGGCTTCAAGCCTCTTTGTAGGTCTTGCCCACATCACATCATGCATATAGCCTCTTTTTAGGTCTTTCCCACATCACATCGTGCATATAGTGAAAGAATCATAAATGTGATAGCATTTAGGATTAATGCATATTTTGTGTGAACACACAAAGGTAGAAGCATGTTTTTGCCTTTTGCACATATTACATATATATACAATCGAAAGGTTGAAAGCATTATTTTCTTTCACACTTTATGGGGGCTATATTTCATGTTACACATTAAAACAATATTTTCATTCAAAAGGGTGGAAAAAATATATACAATCGAAAGGTTGAAAGCATTATTTTCTTTCACACTTTATGGGGCGATATTTCATGTTCCACATTAAAACAATATTTTCATTCAAAAGGGTGGGAAAAATATATAGTGTAGGTATCAGGGCTTTAACATAATAATTCTTCTTTTATCCTGTGAATAAATTCAAGGTTGCAAAGAGATTAAGTTGAAGTCCATTAATCACATTAGGTTGTATGTTCACATACAACAAAATCAAATTTTGAAGTACTAAATAAATTCATCCTCGTGCATTAAGGTTTTGGATCACTACATAATCAAAAGAAATGTCAAAGAGGGACTTAATTTTGAGTGTGTTAATTATAGGATTAGCATATCTTTGCACGTATTTTTAAGATTATTACATGTTTATTTATGATTTAAAATGCAATTTTGTATGATTTAAAATCAATTGAAGTAAGAGGGAAAGAATTAGTATAGGTTTACATGTCCTTTTCTTCAATTATAAAAAACCATCATGACAATAAATTTTCCTAATGATTTTGGTCAAATTAGTTATGGTTATGAGAACATATTTGTAACATAGTTAAGATTCAATATTCATTAACATGGACTTGCAAGGTGATTGAATTCATAAGTAGATCTCATGCATTCACTGATATGCATTAGTGTTTGACATGGTCATTCGTGCAATTAAAGAAGGGATTTAAAAGGATTCACTCTTCACTAATTGATAGCATGCTTACCATATTGAAACAAAAATTCATGTTGGCTTTATTTATTGAGGTTATGCATTATTAGATTAAAAAGGTGGAGGTCAAGTCACCCAAATACTACAGAAATTGGGCTTACCTCAAGATAATCCATGGAAGTATGATCCTCATTTCACCATGGAAATAGAGAAGGAAAAACATAGTGAAAAGAGGCCCTAGGAGGAGAAGCTATCTAATAAGCACTCTTGGCTAGAGGTAAAGGCCATCTTGGAGGTTTATGAAAACCCTAGCAAGGCCATGGTCCTCATCCCAACAAGCTAGAAATACCATCATAACACACTTCCTATCGGCCCAAGGATGTTGTGGTCTCCAAAGTAGAGATGAATTTAATTGCCTTATATGAGGTAAGAAGGGAGAAAGTGTTGGAAGACAATTCTAGCAAGCAAAATATGGGGGCATGGTGGAGAATGAAATTATACCTTAGTGCTAAGAAAGTCCCTTATGGCCAAATGCATGAGGATAAGATATTCTCTCAGTTGTATGATGGTGCCTCAAGAGTTGAGGAAGGTGATGAGGACGATGAGGATGATGAAGAGGATCATTCAAAATAAATGGGAGAAAAAAATCCCATAACATGGTATTTACAAAGGGAAGATCAAGGAGAGGGGGTTTTAGCTAAAGAAACCATTGTGGATGTCTAAGAAGAATCCCCAAAGTATGAAAATGTCATGTCCATACTAAATTCGATGGGATTCAAGAGCACCGGAGGGATGTGAAAATAGGACAAAGCTATGAAAGAGCCCCTCATCATGGAGGATAAACCCAAAGGATGGGGCTAGGGGTTGATCTTGATGCTTCCATGGCTAAAAATGGGGACCTATACTCTACTTTTGTCCCTCCAATTGACACAACTACATAATTTGAGAAGATGATGGAGGTCCTAACCCAAGGATTTCCTCCCAAGAACCCCACTCCATGCATTTCTTCTCAACAAAAATAGTAGAGAACATAAGAAGAATTCCATCAAGATCTGACATAGACAAGAGAAGGAGAGAAGAGGGTGGAATGTGGGGATAACAAATAACAACAAGTAGAGATGGAGGTCAAAGCAATGGAAGAAAAGAGAATGGTAGAGGAAGAGAGGAATGTTATAGAGAAAACAACTACCTAAGAAGTTGAGGAAAAGAGGAAAGAAAGAGTAGAGGGGAAAAGGGAAAAAGAAGAAAGAAAGGCGGAAGAAGAAAAGGTTGCAAATGATGTTTCCCAGGACAAGAAGAGAGAGATGAAGAGGATGTTCATAATAAGAAGGAAATAATAGAGTGGTTGGGAGGAGAAATAGAATATGAGGTTGAAATCAATACATAATAATCCAATATGCCCAAAAAAAATTGGGAGACCTCCCCCTTCTACCCCAATTTCCCATTATCCTTCTAAATTTTCTCGCATACTTTCTCTAGCTATACTAGGAGGGGTGCTTAGTACACCCAACGTTAGCAACTCATATATGACCAATCAACAACCCTCGTGGTTCGAGATTATTTATTCTTTGTATCATTGTGACCCCCTTAAGATACTAAAGGAGGAAAAAGGGAGGAGGGCCAACAAACATGATATAGTTTCCATAAGATCCTTTGATTCCATGATCTAGCCCAAACTTGTTCCAATTTATAATGATGATATGGACCAATACAATATAACCACCTTAGAGCCTCTAGTCCAAAATCCACATTTAGAAATGTGGCCAAACGAATTTGAAACTGAAAACTTACCTCTCGGGGATAATATTTTAATGGCAAAGAGATATAGCAGTGTTGTGTACAAAAAATATGTGAGGGCTACCCATCCAATTGAAACTTTCAAGAATAAATTTGAGTCTACGATCACCCAAAATCACTTCTTGACTGATAAAGTGAAGGCATTGGAGATGGAAAAACAAAATCAACATAACAAATTGGTCTTCTTAGGGAAGGATTCACAGGAAACTACTAAATTGTCTCCCTCTTTTAAGGAGATAAATGTCAGGATTAAGGGTCTATAAAGTAGTCAAGCAACCTCAGTATTCCTTTTGACTTAGTATATGGTGGAGGAAAGGACAAAATTGATTGATGAATTCAATTTCCTTGGAAACGGAAATGATATCTTAATGCAAAAAGCCGAACCTTAGAATAAAGGATAGTATTCTTGGAAGTTGAGCCAAGCAAAGCAATAAAGTTGTCCCTATAGCTAGACAAGGCCAATGAAAGGATCAAGAACTTGTAATATAAGGTCACATAAGTCAAAATGAATAGAGTTGTCCCTTTCAATTTTTGTATCTTTGGGATTATAGATACCACCAAGGTGTGGCTTTAGCAAGAGTTGAGAAGCCCCTCAAATAAGTGGAGGAGTGGAAAACAAAACACCAAGATAGTTTGTTGCAAGCCACCGACTCCTAAAGCTTAGTTGATAAGAGGAAAGGGGACTTAAAAAGGCAAGGTAAAAAGTTGGAAGAAGCCCAAAAGAAGTGGCACGGGGAGAAGAAGTAGGTAGTATCATTGGTTGAAGAAAGAGATACTTGGAAGACTAAATAAGAATCCTTAGCCAAGGTTAGACTACAATCTACTATGAGATCCATAAAAATCATATTTTGGGGTTATATATTTGATGACACTCCCAAATTTAGAGACCACCTATAGTACTACCTAGAATTTTATAGTCTTTGTTGTTCCTCGAGACATTCCTAGCTACGGAACAATGCTAAGGCAAACTGACCTCCCCACTTTAGGCTATCTTGAAATAATCCAGTAGCCAGAGCCCTCAGATAAAAATTATTTGAACAAAGATTTCTCTAATCAACTTGAATAAATAAACAATTTTCCAACAAGTTCAATCTAATTAATTTAAAGAAGAAAAAGATTCACCTAATGACAGGAGAAGCATTGAAAATAAAGACCAACAAAATTAACAACTTTCCTTGCACATTGAAGGCACCATATTCCCATTCAACCATATATTTAAATAATTGACAGAAAGATAAAAGATATTATAAGAACGTGAACTTCTTCACAATGATATAGCTCACGAAAAATACTAAATCAAAGAAAAAATATTTTCAAGTACATCAAGAATGTATATTCTAAACATGCTTGGTTGAAAGAAAGCATATTAGACATATTTTCTAATGAATCCAATAGTTGTAAGTAATTATAAACATTGAGTGCAACTTCAACATAAAATATGATTCATTTTCATGTTCAACATAATACAACAATAAATATTGTCTATTATAATTATGAATATGAAGATATCATATGCTTCACATTTTAACACCATCAACACATAATACAAGAAACAACATATGTCAAATGTATGCTACTACTGATATCTTAAATCCACAATAAATACAAAGAAAAATCTCAAAGAGTACATCTCTGAAGATTTTCTTGATTCAAATAGTTAGAAGTTTCAAAATGTTTGACAACCCAAGAGAAAATAAAGAGAAACTTAAATCAAATACATAACAAATTTCAGCAAAATTGGTTGATTGAGGGATGAATCATGAGGAAACTCAAAAGAACTATCAAATAAAACTTTCTCGGAACTCTTAGGTACATTATTCTCCATAGTGACCATTTGATTGACCAAAGTAAGTCCTTTTTCCATGTCTAAATCCTTGATCCTCTTTCTTTCTTGCTCTCTTTTATGCTCTCAAACCCTAATCATTCTTCAAAAATAGCTATATTTTCTAAAAACAATGAAGAGTGGGTGTTCAAAAATAAAGGATCCAATTCATTCCTCGTCATTTTATGCCAGAATATATACAACTCCTCTGCCTTATCACATATTTCATCTTCGCTTATGTGGAGGTCATGACGTGGAAACAAGTTGAGACACTTGAACCACTAATGGATGTTTTCTTCAGAGTCTTTCTATTTTTTATCCCTAAACAAGGGACATATAGCCCACTCACTTCACCAACACGGATCCTCTATGGAAGTTTGTTTCTGATCTCTATTATGTACAATGATCTTGTTCTTTTCCTGACTACAAGGCTTATTATTGAGTGTAACCTACACACAACAAACAATTGGCAATGACAATAACAACCAACCTAATAAAAATCAAGGCTCTACAAACACTTTTACCCTGATAACTCTGTACAACCTACTATACAATATGCAAATCAAGTCTATGAATTTTAGCTTTTGTCCTTAATGCAATTCAGAGTGCATCTTCTCTGCAATCACCTCTATACTCACTATTATGTTGAAGGCATATGAGATTGATTTTGTTGGTTGGTGCAAGGCTTCACTGCTTTGAGTAATGTGGAAAACCCAAGCCAATTCTATTCAATGGAGAAGATCGCTCTTTTGCAACCACTTCCTTTAATGTTAGAATAAAACACTCGCAATGAAGTAACAATCCAAATAATCAAAGAAACATGAAATACATTGTATCACTTCAAGAAGTTCCCACAAAATTGTAATTCCTGGTGCTATTGTTTTGTGAAAATACAAGAATAAAAATGAGCATATTCCTTCAACCAATTGAGATCTTAGCTACAACTCTTAGGTCGATATTATTCACTATAAATGTGGCTTCCATATTGTTTTCATCTCCAGCTACCACTATGGATGGGCCCATTAAGAGCATAGATGCTTTGGTGATCCGAAAAGATCTTTTAAAGACTATGGTTGAGTTTTAAAAGCATGAGTTAATTAACCATTTAGGAATTTGAATAAAGAGGAAGAATTAATGATGAAACATGGAAGCCATATAAAATATACAGATCTGGAAATAATCACAAGAATTAGAAAACCATAACATCAAAAGTTGATAACGGAGTTCAGCAATCTCGCCTATGTCTTTGGGCCTTTGTCTCGGTGGGTGAGGCTTTCTTATTTATCTTCAAAGATTAAAAAGTACATCATAAAAGTGCCAAAAGGATTACAAACTGATTTGGTTGTGTTCTTCTAGATCTCAAGAACGCATCAAAATTGACGGCACTGAAAACGGATGAACAAAGCTCCCATAAATAACCCGTAAAGATGCTCTCCTCAATGGCTTCCCTGCATAAAAATGGCTTAGGCTTTACAATTCTTCAACATTTTCCTGTTCTGAACCTCCTCTAGGCTGCTAAGAACCTCTGGTTTATTAGGCTTGAAGTTGGCAACAAACTCCCAACTTCCCCCCAAGATCTGGCCTCAAAAAGAGCTCCAGATCCTCCAAAAATGGCCAAAATCTCCCAATATCAGACATTAAATCAATTAAAATCTTATAATATAGTGGAAAAACCCACTTTTGGACTAATATAGGGCGCATACCTTGTTTTCTCGGGCTCCTGGTCATGTGGGTACCCTCCATGTGGCCCTGGGTTGGCTGGCGATGATCCTTATCCCTTAGCTCTCGACCCTTGGTTGCAGGCATGGCCATATGGCCTAGTTCCCAACTTCCACGCACTATATGGTTAGACTTGGCCCCTGGTCATGCGTCCTGGTCGGCGGGCTAGCTTGGTCGCTAACCCCAAAATTTTGCGCCAATCTGTATAGAACAAGGGTCATATGGTAAGGTTTTGTGGTGTTGCATCAGGGCTATACCAAATGGGCTATGCGCTAGAGTGTATGCGCCATAGGTTTAGCATTGTGGGCATATTGTATCGGTCGTATGGAAACGCACCGGGGCTAGGGCTAGGCCCCATCCCTTTTATCTACCCAACTAACAACCAATTTGCATTCAAATATTTAAATCGGACTATAGTTATCAAGAAATACTCTGGGCGGGCTGGTAGCATTGCCCTGCCAAAGCGTTCGCCTGGACCGAAGGTCACGGGTTCAACTCCTGTGGAGTCACAAACCATTTTACCACTGCAACCAATGGAGGGGTTCCATGTGGCAGCCCAAGATTGGGCCACGTGGCACCATATTATTCGCCCAATAAAGAACACATGTCAACCAACAATTCAACCACATCTGCACCACCTGCCCAGTCAGCGCACCTGCCATGTGTCGTATGGTTGTACGGACCTTGCCACATCAGCCTATGCCATGTGTCACAATATGACTCGTCCACCTGTCCGCTATCATGCCTAGTGAGCATGCCAACACACCATTTCCATGTCACATGTATGGCCATACAGACTGTATGGTCAGTTGCCACATCAGCACTGCACGAACTGTACAGTCAGCAAAATTTTGCATGTTTGGCAAAAAGAACAGATCGTGATAGATTTCGCATACGCTGTCTGTTTGAGCCAGTTCAATTTGTGTTGGGTTCATAATGACGAGGCCTACACACACGTCCGTTTTGAAGTGATTCTGAGCACTTTTATTTTTAGGCCTTCCTAGACCCATTTTGGATCATTTGGTCTTGGAGAATCACTCATACGATCATGTGTTGGGCTGGATGAAGAGACTAAATTCAGAAATAGATGGAGTTTTAGGATAAGAATGGAACCTATTCAATAAAAATTATCTTGAATCTACTAAAATTTATTTCAGGGGTGTTGCACCAACATGGCTATCAAAGAAAAAGTGTGCTTTAGAGCTTGTTGATACTTGACGGAATAGCCATGTCCAAAGGCATGTGTAGCCAACCACATCATTTTAACTTCATCAACAATCTAATGAAAAGTTGAAAACTGAAAGTGAAAATTAGAAGGATATCCATTTAATGCACCATTGGTTAATATGTGATTCTATAGCAATACCCTCCACATTATTGCAAAAACCTGAAACAAGGAAAATGGTAGCCCATTGAAATATTTTCCTTGCTTTTGTTTTCCTAGGTTTTTTTCCTCTCTACCATATGTGGATCTCTGGTCAATAATCCAATGGATCTCAAATAAGGACACAATATGGGTTCCCATTTTTGCAATGTCCTACTAATTCCAAGGCATATCACTCTGACCTAACCTGAACACCACGTCCTTTAGAGTAGAAACAACATCCCAAAACTACATACATCTATTTTTATTGTCAACTGACCAATCATAGCATAATCCAGTGCACAATATCCATAGCTTCCCATCACGTGGGTGGAAACATGAGTCGTATCTCCAACCAGACGAAGTTTGGCTAATCCAAGATTAGATAACTTAGAATGATATCCTTCATCCAATAAGATATATGCCAATTAAAATCAACCTTGTGAGGTGATCAATCGACTAGTGATCATTCCTTTTGAAATCCCAATTAATGCACCTACGACATATTTTGACAGAATTATGGGCTTAGTCGATACAATGTCCTATTGTCCATCAAATGAGAGGTCAACCAACAAATGATATCAACAATGTAAAGGAGGAAATCAACCAAGGTAGAAAGAATTTGACCTAAGGTATGAGCAGTGGGCTTAAGCAAAGGCAGTATTGACTTAGAGAGAGAGAGAGAGAGAGAGAGAGTATGACTCTGAGGAAAGAGTAAATTTCCCAGACAAGTAGGCCAACGACCTCAATAATTGTATCTAATTGGTAATGAGGAACATCATTAGAATTTTTAACCAAACAATTGGAACATACAAATCTTCAAAGTTATTGATTTCTATGCATAGTGGAATGGACATTGATTATCGTATAGTTGTTGTAATTAACCAATTCAATGAAATGAATTGATTGTAGGTAGTCATTAAAATCCTCTCACTTTGAAATTCTCATAAGAGTCCATTAAAATGAATCTCGAGCTATAATTCCATCTAAAAACCATTAACACACTCGGAACAACACCAAAAACATAAAGAAGAGAATCATCTTACCCACATAGATTTAATACAACAATGAAATCAAGCATACCATAAACACAAGGATTTTACATTGGAAACCAAAATACGAAAACCAACTTTGAATGGGGCTCAGTTCTCTTTTTAGCAATCTCTGGTACAATGCAACTATTGGCTTTGTATGCATCTTCCTCTCTTGGCCAATAAAAAACCCTTTGAGAGTGAAATTAATGAAATAAATAGGGAGAGTTGGGAGTAACGGGAAGGAAAACAATGATAACCCTTCATTTCCCATTCCTCAACCTTCTCTCATATTCTATTTTTCTTATTTCATTTAATTATCTTGTTTCCTTTCTTTTTCTTTTATCTTATTCAATTTTTGCATTGCATTGATTCACATAGTTTTCTAACCTTCATAAATTTCCAAATTTCTCTTATAGGTAYTGAGTCTTACAACCATTCATTGGTYTGGATCCATTTCATATCACACCTCCCCATTGAGAGGATTTTTTCTCTCCAAAATTTTGAAGGAAACCAATCCGGATCAATGTGCCTTATGTCTACTTCTCTAGAACATGGCTCTAACTCTAGCTCTATCTTTGGCTCRTGGCTCTAGTCTTGGCTATGGTTCTAGCTTTGGTTACTAGCTCTCTTGTTCCCACAATGCAAAAGTATTCTCAYTGACTCTCATCCATGAACAATATCCATATCCAAACTCTACAATTAGCATTCATTCTCATCTCTCTTAGACYTGGAGATGGTCCATCTTGGAAGTCAATGAAGCCAAGTCAAATGTTGGTTGGTTTTTTCAGTGTGACCCCAGCACGCTATTCCATCATGTAAAAATTCCACAAGGGAAGTGTGGTCGGCATTATTTCCCTATGATTAGTTGCTTCCCATCATGGAAATAACTCTCTAGTGMTTTCGCGTGCTTGCAAGCACATCATGGAGTTCTCARGAACTCCCTTGAGGTCATTGTCCTCTGTGCACTAATATCTGGCACATCTTTGAGAATGGATTCTTCTGATGCATCAATCTATTGTCCATATTGTTGGTGTCACTAATCTCATGTGTTGTTATATCTCCTTTGATATCTACTACTCCTTGAACTAGAGATGTAGGGAACTCTTCATCATCTTCAATATTCACTCTCCATGCTCTTATTTTGGTTGTGTGGGTTATGGGATGAAGCTCTAGATGCAGTCGCCAAAACTTTGCTTCCAAATGACCAATCAACTTATAATGGTGGTAAAATTTCTTGGTGATGTTGTATGGACTGCTTGACATCCTCCTCTCCATGTGCCTTTGAATTCATTGTTGCATTAGAGAAGTCTCAGTGTCCTCCTTCCTCTAAAAACATGTAGGCTTGTGGCATATGGCCTAATTCTCCCAACAAGATGACTCAAGATGGCCTTTCTTCTTACAGAATGAGCAAACCTATAAATACCAACAACTGAGAGTGTTCTGGCCTTTCCTCTTGTAGCGGTGACAAATAAGGGATTTCTTCTTTGAGGTAGACCTTTTGGTGGTCTTTTTATTCTTACCCCAGTTGATTAGCTTGTTGTTTCTTCTAAGTGATGGTGCAAGATGAGGATTCAATATCCTTTCATCACTGCCCTTCTTCAATCTTCCACAAGAAGATAGAGGTGGTAGTGGGCTACCACCTTCATCTATTCCTCTTCCTTCTGATGAGCAGAACAATTATATCATGTCTTTCACCTTCGCAAAAGTGGTCTTCATGGTCATGGGATTTTCCCTTCTTCCATCAAAACCTAGGCCTTCATGATTAACCCATGATGTAGCTACAATGGAGCTCATTGATTCCTTTTATTCTCTTGCCTTTCCCTTGTACATCATAACCCATCAACCGTAAGAGGTCGGAACCAATGCCTCTAGTATGATTTTCAAATTCACCAAGTTGCTTTTGAGAAACGTATACTAAATATGTGATTACCAAATTGGTCTCGTTCATGGTGCTAGCTTCAACAGTGGCCTTTCTTCCCAGTGCTCTAGGACAATGGCTTGGAGTTTTACCAAGGCCTTCTCCTTCTCTACCAAATCTTTTTATAGTCAAGTCATAATTTGAGTGGGCCTATCTTCTTTCCAGTTATCAAGTTGAATGACCTTCTCTCCCAAGTGTACAAGATAAACTATGTGCTTGTCCCATTTTGTCATGATAATTGAGAAGGAGTCTTATCAGTCATTAAACTACTTTTTTATAAATGGAAACAATTTGGTAGAGGTATGAAGGTTCTTCTCCATCTTTTTCATCCTCTAGTTGAACATTTGGACTTTCTCCTTGAAGTGTTGGTTCTCTTATTCAAGTTGAGCATTGGTGGCCCTCAAGTCTTCCAACCTCTCTTTGTTTTTTGTATCCATGATGAGGTTTATAATGTTCTAGAAGCTACATCATGGTTAAGCATTCAACTTCTATGATACCTTATGATCTATAAATGAGGGAATTATAGCCCACTAGCTTCGCCAACATGAATCCTATCTGGAAGTTTGTTTTTTTATCTCTATTCTCTCTATTTTTTACAAGGCCCTCGTTCTTTTCCTAGTTGTAAGGCTTGTTCTTAGGTGAAACTTGGACACATCAAAAAGAGAGAAATGGAAATAACACTAAGGCTAATAAAAACCAAGGCTCTACAAACACTCTATCCCTGAGACCTCTATATAGCCTACTATCCAATATGCCAATCAAGTCTTTGAGTTTTAGCTTATGTCCTAAATCCAAGTAAGCTTGCAACTTCTTTGCAATCACCTCTCTGCTCACTATTTTGTTGAAGGCATATGAGATTGGTTTTGTTGGTTGGTGCAAGGCTTCACTAGTTTAAGTACTGTGGAAAACTGAAGCTAATTCTATTCAATGGAGCAAACTTCTCTTTTCAGCCACTTCATTTAATGCTAGATGAAAACACTTCACAATGAAGTAATGATCCAAATAATCAAAGAAACATGAAAGACACACAATCACTTCAAGAAGTGACCACTAAACCTGGTGATATTGTTCTATGAAAATACAAGCATCAAAATGAGCATATTCTTTCAACCTATTGAGATCTTAGATACAACTCTCAGGTCTATATTTTTCATTGTAAATGCATCTCTCATGTTATTTTCATCTCGAGTCATCGCTATGGATGGGCCCATTAAGAGCATAGTCATTCTGGTCTTAGAGAATCGCTCATTTAATCACGTGTTAGGCTAGATGAAGAGAGTGAATTCATAAATAGATGGAGTTACAGGCCAGGAATGGAACTAGGTCAATACCAATGATCCAAACTCAACTAAAATTTATTTCATGGATTTTGCACCAACATGGCTATCAAAGAAAAAGCATACTTCAAATCTTATTGATACTTGAAGGAATACCACCATCTCTTGGGAGATGAGAGTGAGGTCGAAAATGGGTCATCGTGATGAGGGATTCTAGGACACTAGGATGGGAACCAATACCAATCAAGGAGGATCATCTACCGACGAACAAGGACAGAACTACTGGTGAGGAATTCAATTGAGACAATATTTCCTATTGAAGAAATGATAGTTTCGAACGACCTACTCTTTTTGTTCATATTCATCGAGCCAATGATTGAATGGAAACTGCTAATCCGCCTCATAGTGGTCACAAGGTCAACTATGGGACCGATCTTGCCTCCACTAACCGAACCTCCTAACATGAGGCTAGGAGGTGTCGTATGAAGCAAGTTGGGTGGCGGGGTCACTCAACATGTCCAAAGGCATGTGTAGATAGCCACATAATTTTAACATTGAAAATAATCTAAGGAAAAATTGAAAACTAAAAATCAAAATCCAATAGATAACCATTTACTACACCGCTGGTTAATATGTGAGTTTGTGGCAATACCTTCCACATTGTTTCAAAACTATGAAACGGGGAAAATGGTAACCCATTGAAAATTGTTCCTTTCCTTTTCTTTCCCAGGTTTTTTTCTTCTCTACCATATGTGTATCTCTGGTCAACAATCCAATAGATCTCAAATAAGGACGTAATCCAAGTTACCGATTTTGTAATGTAGTAATGATTCCAAGTCATATTTCTCCAACTTGACCTGAGACACCACCTTATTTTATAGTAGAAACAATATCCCAAAACTACAGACATATGATTTTATTGTCAACTAACCAGTGATAGCATACTCTTGTGCACAATATCCATAGGTTCCCGTCATGCAAGTGGAAACATGAGTCTTATCTCCAATTGGCCCAAGTTTGGCTAATCCAAGATCAAATAACTTAGAATGATATCCTTCATCCAGCAGGATATATGTTGGTTAAAAGCTACCTTGTGAGGTGATCAATTGACTAACGATCATTCCTTCTGAAATCAACTTACAATCAATGTACCTAGGGCATAGTTTGATAGTATTACAAGCTTTGTTGATACAATGTCCTATTGTCTAGCAAATGAGAGGTTGACCAACAAATAATATTGGCTAGGTAAAGGAGGAAATCAACCAAGGTAGAAATAATTTGACCCAGGGGATGAGTAGTTGTCTTAAGCAAAGGTAGTATCGACTTAGAGAAAGAGAGAGATCATACGGCTCTGAGGAAAGAGGAAATTTCCTAGGCAGGTAGGCCTATGACCTCAATAATTATGTCTAGTTGGTAATAAGGAATTGTTGAGACCTTTTCGTGCCTCCATTTTTCCCTTCCACATTCTATTTTCCCCACTTCTTTACTCCATTTCGCTTCCCCCTTCCATACCTTCCCTTATTCCCATTTCTTTTTTTCCCTTCTTTGTTTCCCTTTTTGGGTTACTATACTTAGCCATATTTCAGTTCACGGGTTTGTAGTCTTTCATCTCCATCCACTTACTCATTTCATAAGTTTGTTTCAACACTTAGACTTGTTCTTCAATTTTGCGGGTTCGTAGGCTCAAACATCCACTCTCCTTTTTCTTTGACTCTCACTTTGCACTTCAAGTTCCATGATCTACATTTCAACCATCACTTAAACTTTGGCCTCATCGTGAGTGTCGCACTCCAAAGTATTTCATTCTTCATGCATACGAGTTCGACTGACCGTTCCTCTACACTTAGTATAATTTTGATCATCTTTATAACTGCGGGTTGGAGGGTTCCCAGGCTGGCGGGTTCATGAAAATATTATATTGAAATCCTCTCACACTCATCCCCGCCATTTTGTTGCGTTTCCCAATACACACTAAGTAGTTTTAAATGCTAACAATTGTAGTGTAGGCCCCGAAAAGATCGTCATTAATGGCAAAAGGCTCGAGGAATACTTCATTAAAATCTCATTTAATCTTCATTTTCCAAGGGATTAAAATATCATTATCTCTCCGAAAAGGTTTATTTGAGATCATTATCCAGTTGAAGAAACAATTTTGTCAACTTAATGGCAACATCATCTCGACAACAGTTCTATGGTGACACTCTAAATATTTTTGGTCGCAAAGATCAAAACTTCCAGTGGTCGAGAGCATAATGGTATTATTCCTCCCCTCCTACTGCACAGAAAGATGAGAATGTAATATGGACATCTGGAATTTCTCCTGTTGGTTGTATTCCTGAGGTTTTCGATTGTAAGGAAATCGTTGCATGGTATGTGGACAAGTACGTACTGAATCAAATAATTATACATATCCAGGGACATTCTCTTATTTCTCTTTCACCTCAAGTCTTTCGCAAGATGTTAAAGTTCCTAGAGCCAACTCTCACTTTCAAAGGTGGAGATTGCAGAGAATTCTTGAAGAAATGTAACAATGGGCTTGACCTCCTAACAGAGTATTTAGAGAATCCTGCATTTGTCCCAGCAGACATAATCATAATCCTAGTTGAATCTCTAAAAAATCCCTATCGAGAAATTGCATGTTATTTACCAAAGTGATAGGTTAGGAGAAAACTTCTTCTATATCTCAGATGATTTAATATATTTTGTATTTTACAGTTCAAAAATAGGCTATTTTTATTGGGGAAAGCTCATTTCTATTGAAATCTTATCTCAATTGTCGCACTAAAAAATAGATGGAAAAATTTTATGGCCTCTTATTTGATATTTGCTATCATGCATTGTTGTCAATTCCAAAACTTAACCATCAGTAAAAGGGTAAATTGTGAAACAGATCATGATACCTTTTGGCATCATCTATTGTGGAGGCATAAAACCCCTCTATTTTTCTATGAAGTTTATAATGATTTCGTTTCAGTCTTTAAAAATATTTTGTTGGGAGAAAACACTCCAAGGATATCTGTTGAAGCTACCAAATTTTTAGAGAAAAAGGGGACAATAGAGAAAATGGAGAATCATAATATCATAAGGATATTATGTTCAAAATAAAATCCTTCTTTCCTTTTGTATTATGTACCAAATAAATTATTTATTACACATGTGGCGAGGCAAAATAATTTTTGGTTTCATTTTTTTCATGAAAAGAGGAAAAAACAATTTATTCCCCTGTCATGGAAGATTGGAGAGCTTGTTTTCAGAAATATAAATAAAATTGACAAATTTGCGAATCATTTTAACAATGTCAGTTTAAAGTACACTGAAAAGATCAAAGGTTTTGATCCAAACAAAATCTTTGTTGGACATATGCTATCAGTAGGGTTCAGTAACTCCTTCATTCAAACTGTCTTGAGCGAAGAAGACAAACTTAACATCCAAAGCACTCGTGTACATAACGTTGGCGATTTAGAAACATTACTTAGTAGTAATGATATTTACAAGCAAAGGGGAAAATGTCCCAGTGAAAGAAGTGCTCAATATCCAGTTATCACTCCTAAGAATACTACCTCTAGGAGAAGTGCTCTAGCAGCTCACCCAATTAAAAACACTGTCAAAAATAGTTCCAGTGGTGGGGGAGAGAAGAATCCTCTCTCTAGAAAAATAGAAAGTTCACATAAGTTTCCCATGATAAAGAAGAGAAAAACCCCAGTGCAAAAGGAAGAAAAAAATCTTATAGAAAATGATATCCAAAGTTTTTCCTTGGAAGATGTGGAACTAGAAGCTGACATTGAAAAAATATTTCCTACAATAGAACAACAGGAGCATATTGCTCAGCAAGATTCTTTACTGGAAGTTATTGGGAATGAAACCTTTAGTGAAGAAGAATCCTTCACTTTTCAAAGCATTGTTTTTTTACAGAGAATCTAAAAGGTTGATTGTAGAAAGAATTGACTAGAAAAATAAAAAAGGAAAGGCTCGCTCAGAGGTTGAACTCAAGTATATGTGACTGTCCCAGATTTCCAAAATTCATAAGGCAACCAGGGATGCACTTGACGACTCCATTGATGGTTTAGAGGCTGAGAACGCCGACTCAAAAGAAAAGATCAAAGAATTGGAGACTGCCTTGATGCCTCTTCTCATCTTGGCTAGTCCTCTGACAATGATTAAACCAACTACACCTCGTATCAAGTTAAAGGGATCTTCAATTTTGCTCAGTGTGGTCCAAAATTATGTTGAGAAAAACATTAAAAAGAGAATTCCATTGATAATAGAGGCCTGGGAGGTATCAAAAAATATTATTTCTTTTGGTTCAAGAACATGTGCATTTCATGAATATCTTCGAGTTGATTTTAAGAATGAAGAAATATTTTACATAGATGTTGTTTTACTATTTGGGATAAAATTCTCAAACATGACATAATTAAAGAGAAGAGAAGAAGATTTTCCCTCTCCTAGTCGGATCAAACAATTGAATGCATGTTGGAAAGAAAAGATCAAGAATTTGAGAAATATTTTCCAAGCATGCAATGGAGCTATAGTGAAAAGAGAAGAATTATTGAGAAGACTCACATAAATAGATTTAGCAGGAAGCATTGGTGAGGTGCAAGATCCTAAATTAATTTTCAATTCAATGTTTATGACAAGGGAACAATTTGATGAACACGTGGAAATACTAAAGGGATTATCGACTGAGAAATTTAATGGCATAATTGAATATGGTGAAGAAGAGATGGATAATTGGATTATCAATTATTCTATGAAAAAACAAGATATTGAGGAGTCAATCCACCACATTTCTCATTACCTAAGAGATTTAGAAGGTGAATTGTTTAATATCAAAATTAGGCATGAAATAAATGTTGCGTCAATGAAGAATACATTGAATATTGGTTTAAGAGGGAAATCGATAAATCAACTAAAGAGGGCTAAGAAACAATAGTTGAGACAGTTCCTGTAACTGTCAACGAGGAAGATAAAAGGACAACAACAAGCAAGTGAAAAACGAGAGATACCATCATAGTAAGTTTATACTCATCACATTTTTCTTTCCTTATTAGTTTTTCATCCAATTATTCCACTTCTTTGATTAGAAAGGTTTAACCGAAATCTGATAACTTCTTCTTGTCTTCTTTCCAGGTCTTGCTACTCTACCTTCGCCCACCTTCTTCTCTCCACAACTTACTTCGTGTTTATATTTACTTTTATGGTCTGCGGGATCCATATTCCCAGTCCTCTGGACAAACACATTTTAATTTCAAAGCATTGTAATAGACTTTAATATTTTTTTAGAAATCCCAAGAGAACTAAGTTGGGATCAGTTTTGACTATGTTTTATAACTCTGAGTTTTGAGTATAAAATATTTGAGATTGGTCTATCATTTTCTTCCTTTGAGATCCACATGTGTCTACTCTATTAAATTTCTCTTATGTGTACATATCATCTTCTTTTATTTTTATGTGTGATTAGAAATCTTTATTTTAGCTATGATGGATCTGAGGAAATTTTACTTATGTTTTCAAATGTGTGATGTATGAGGTTCCTAGTCATTTCTCATGAATTCTCTTTAAAATGAAACAATTTTATTTTCTGCAACTTTTATTTTTCTTTGAATATAATAGTGGATTTTCTCAAAGTCCTATATCATTTTGGAAATCCAGAATATCAAAGAATATCATAAAACAAAGAGGAGTACCACCTCTATAAAAATGTAGGAGGATTTGTATCCTCGCGAGGTTGTCGTTTCAGTCCTGACGAATTCAAGCGTCAACATTTTTGGTGACCATACTGGGAACCAACTGAAAATTTGAAATTTGGTTTAGCATTTTTTTTTTAAATACATGACTTTGCCTCAAGTTGATCAGCTCCAACTAGAAATTGGATTGAATAATCAACGAAGCATATTGCATAAGATATATAACCTTGTAATAACAATATTCGAGACCAGGGAAGAATTGGAAAGAACTTGGCAAAGGTTGGTCCAAGAAAAAGAAAGATAAATCCTCCGAAGATAGAGGAGAGAGGAAAGACAAGACCAAAGAAATGAAAGACAAGCTCGAAGAGCACAAGAAAAAGGTCGGAATTGAAGCTGGACAAATACAAGGGACCTATCACCAGAAGTAAAAACAAGCAACTACATATTCCAGGAAGCAAAAAGCATATTCTTGAAATACCTCGAAACATGGTGGGAAGAAATGAAGAAAGGCATGAAGAACCACGAGAAGAACCACAAAGAGAGCCTCATTAATAAAGACAAGGAGGCGGAGGAGGTGGTGGAATAAATCAAGAAGGGCGAAGATTTGGAAACTGAAGAAGAGTAAGAGATTCCCCCCTCAATATTCTAGGTGAGCAACATGACCTCCATGTTCTCCCTAAGTGTACTCTGAAATAATTTTCTGGAGACGAAACAATTGATGCCAAAAGACACCTTGATTTATTCCTAGATGTTTGTGATTTTCATCGTGTTGAACATGATGATGTGATGGTAAGGTTGCTTCTTCAAAACTTATTGGGCCAAGCTTATGAATGGTACATGACATTACCCACTAGATCAATTGGTTCATTCTATGATCTTGAAGCCATGTTTATGACTATTTTCGCTCCTCCAATTGTGTATCATACTCTTCTCACTAATTTCACCCAGATTGGTTTAAATAAGAATGAGAGAATACGAGATTTCAATCTCATATTCAATAAAACTCTAAGTAAGATTCCAGAAGATAAAGTCAAATGACTATGTGATACTTGGTTGTTATAAAAATTCCATGCCACAAAATGTAAATTTTGCTATTAGAACATCCCAAACGGATACCCTGGAGGAAGCAATGACTAAAGCCATGGAGATGGAATAAATCATGATTGAAACGGGTGTTGACCCTGATATCATCCTGGGAAAAGTATAGAGGCAACTAGGAAGCCTGAATATCGATGATCAAGGAGCCTCTAGTTCAAGAAAAAATGAAGAGTAAAAGTCATGGCCAATTCAAAATCAAGCCACTGGAGGAGGATTTTTTAAGGGAACCATACTATATGTGAAGGTAGATCATGTTGCAGCACAAGAAAATAAGCAAAAGATTGAGATTGCACAAATGAATAGAACCATTAGGAAAATGCAGAATGAAATAACTAGATTGAGAAGGGGTGATAATTATGTAGCAAACCCGAGAATGTCAGTCCAAGAATAGAGAAGGAACCTTTCCCAAGAAAATAGAGTCAGGTTTGAAAATACTGATAATCAACAAAGACAAAGGGTTCCTAGGCAACCAGTTCCAAATGCAGCTATTCTGGATGAGATATATGATGAACAAATAACTGAGCAAGAAAATGATTATTTACCGGAGGAAAATTTCGAAACTGTACAGACGGACGGATGCAAGATGTCCATGTATATATTCGAAGAAGGTGACAATGATCCTGAATTGCAAGAGAATGCTGCCCAAACACGGGCATTTGTAAATAAATCCAAAAATAAAGATGATTATGAAAAGGAAAAAGAAAAAATAAAGAAAAAGATAAAGGAAAAGGGAATGAGAAAGAGGCCAATAAAAATGTGATAAATAACATCGGAACCAAAAGGAAACATCTGGTATCAAACCCTCCCCAGATGAAATATAATACCATAGAGGATTTGAGTAAGTTGAGGATTACTCTTCCCTTCGTGGAAGTGGTGAAGATCCCTCAACAAAGGGAAAATATTTTGAGATTGTTGGATGACCCATATGGAAGAATGGAGGCTACTCTCATAAGTCCAAAGCAAAGCCAAAACGAATCAATCGTCAAGTTGAGAGGTAAAGTCCCACCTTTCTATATTTCAGTTGAGAATCATGATGTTCCACTCCACAACTGTTTAGTTGACATTGGTGTGACACATAACATTATGCCATTGCGGACGTGGAGGCACTAGGCATGAACTGCACCAAATATTATGAAATAGGTGAAAGCATTTATGCAATTGATTCCAGGAAGGGGCCAACTTTTGGAGAGATCAAATATTTGTATGCTTGAATCACTATTTCTCCTCATATTATTACAGTTTTCAATATTTTTGTGGTTGATCTTCCTCATGCATATGGAGTTGTCCTAGGAAGATATTGGTCATCTACGATCGAAGTCTACGTAATGAATGATGGAAGCTACATGATGCTTCCAGATAAAGACAGAGAAATGATAAAGGTTCCTCCTAAACCCAGGAGGTAGTTTTCCTTCAAAAAGAAGGATAATGAACTAGTGGAAGATTATATAGATGTTGGGATTGGAAACTATGTTATTTTAGACATAGAGCAAATTGAAGACATGAAGAATCCAGGGAATTATTTTAAGGGTCACTGAAGGATGTCATTTGATGGAGCTTGCTCAAGTTCAGGGAGTGGACTTGGAATTCTCCTTATAAACCCATAAAAGATTGTGCATCCACATGCCATTAGACTTGAATTTGCATGCACCAATAATGAGGTAGAATATGAGGTTGTTATTCAAGGAATGATTCTCATAGAAGAAATGAAGATAAAACATTGTATTGTGACTGACGACTCCGAGTTGGTAATAAATCAAGTTACCCATAGATATAAGATTAAAAATGAAAGACTCAAATTATGTTTCAAAATAGTTAATGAATTGATGGAATCTTTTATCTCTTTTAACATTTCTTTCATCCCAAGGGATAAAAATCAGAAGGCAGATTCATTAGCTTTGGCAGCTTCACTGTCAAACCCATATGATGTTCAAAGCAAAACATATTTTCAAGTGAAAAATATATTCTAACCTTATGTACCTGACAATCATGAGTATTTACAAGTGTTTGAGAATGATGAAGAGCTAGAAATTTTTTTGGTAAATGATGATGAAGATGAGGATAATGACACCGTTGTTGTTCCAAAGAATTGTATTCAGTCTAGGTCCCTTTTTACAAGAGATGATCATGTTAAGAATCTCCTGGAAGAAGTATCGCTCTGAAAAGTCCAAGAAACAAGAAAGATTAAATTGGAACTGATAGTTCCCAAAAATATGTCAACTTGGGAGTTGATTGCACAATTGATGAAGTTGATCAATATGTCACACTTTTTAAAGAGTATCTTGATGTGTTCACATGAATTTATGATGATTTGAAGGCATATGATAAAACAATATTTCAACACATTATTTCTTTGAGAGAATGAGCAAAGCCTGTCAAGCAAAAGATAAGGATGATGAACCCCAAATTAAAGCCACTGGTAAAGGTTGAATTGGAAAAATTAAAGAAAGCTGGAATAATATACCCCATCAGACATTCTGACTGGCTTTCAAATCTTGTGGTTGTGAGATAAAACACTGGGGAGATTCGGATGTGTGTGGATTTCAGAGACATTAATAAATCAAGTGTAAAGGATAATTATCATTTGCCTAACATGGAATTTCTCCTTCAACAAGTCATGGGATCAACTTGCATGTCCATGTTAGATTGTTTTTTGGGGTATAATCAAGTCTTCGTTGCTGAGGAAGACAAAGCAAAGACAACTTTCATAACACCTTGGGAGACGTATGCATATGCTCGGATTCCATTTGGTTTAAAGAATGAAGGAGCTACATTTCAGAGGGCTATGGATCATGCTTTTGAGGGTTTGATAGAAAAATTCATGGTGGATTACCAAGATGATTTAATGGTACACTCAAAAACTAGTAGTGATCACATTCATCACCTGAGGAAAGTTTTTGATAGATGTAGATTATATGGTGTTTCTTTAAATCCAAAAAAGTGTTTATTTGTTGTAATGGAAGGGAAATTTTTGGGCCATATTGTATGCAAAGAAAGAATCTATATTGATCCCAAGAGAGCTAAATCTATAAATGAACTCAACCCTCCATCATCCAAGAAGGGAGTCCATACATTTTTTGGCAAAATCATCTTTGTACGAATATTTGTCCCTGATTATGCAAGTATTGTGAAGCCGATCAATTTATTGTTGAAAATTGATCAAAGGTTTTAATGGACCTCGGATACACATGAAGCTTTTAATAATATCAAAAAGGCAATCACTACAACCCTAGTCCTCATTATCCCATATTTCCAAAGAGACTTCATCATTTATTCATTTGCAATAGAAACCCTCATGGCATATGTTCTTACTCAAAGAAATTCCAAGGGTGAATAATTGCCAATTAGTTTCATGAGCAAGACCCTTCATGATTATGAATTAAGATATTCAGAGTTGGAGAAGCAAGCCCCGTCTCTTGTAAAAGCAATGGCGCACTTTTGGACTTACATATTAAATTCTCATGTCATTGTGTATGTTCCATCCTCTCCTGTGAAGATGCTTTTAAATCAGTAATTGAGAGAAGGAAAATGGGCAAATTGGTTGGCGAAGATTCAAGAGTATGACATTGAAATTAAGCCTTTAAAAGCATTCGAAGGATAGGGTCTCTGTAATCTCATTGTGAATAGTGATTCTTTGGATCGAGTAATTTCGATTTCAATTGGAGAACCTATGGAAGTTTCAAAATGGTATAACAATATTGTATTTTACTTAAGGTCTGGACAATTTCTAGTCACCATGAACCCAAAGGAGCGAAGAACAATGAAAATGAAGTCAAATCATTATGTACATATTACTGATGTATTATTCAAAAGGAACTATGATGGCATATTATTAAGGTGTGTTGATGAAAAGAGAGCTCAAGATTCGATGAAATAATTCCATGAAGGTATATGTGGTGGACATTTTGTGCCCACCGCCATGGCCCATAAAATAATAAGAGCTCAGTTTTATTGGCCATCATTTTTTAAGGACTCATATGCTACCATAAGAAAGTGTGTATCTTGTCAACAATTCTCGGGGAAAAGGAAAAACTTTGCAATGCCATTACAACCTATATCTGTAGAACAACCATTTTCCCAATGGGGATTGGATTTCGTTGGACCTGTTATCACATATAGTTGTCAAGGACAGCAGGTCATCCAATTTCGTGGTCTACACAAGAAGTGTCCAAGCGCAGCATGTAGAGCAGCTCATTTCAGGCTTAAAATACGAAAAGGCGGGCTCAGTTCTATGACGGTGGAGATCCCATGTGAGGATCATATTAGTAGCCCTGGGGTATTCAGAGTTTCAGAATTGCACGAAGTATAGCGCCATGAAAATAGTCGAAGCCCAAAGCGAGATGAGTTGTTGATATTGAAGGGAGCACGTGGCATCTGATCCAAGTGTTTAGGAAAATAATCTTTGGGAGTTTTGAAGTAGGAAGTGTGTAAAAGTTTCGAAGGCCCAAAGTCTCGAAGTAGATCTCGGCCATCCGAATCCAAACTGCCACGCGTCATCAAATCTGTCACTCCAAGAGTTTTACTTCAGGAGTTTTGAAACGAGAAATGCGCCAAGTTCCCGAAGCACCTTTGGATATGAGCGCTAAGTTATGGCCCGAGGTCACATGCAGAATGGAGCGATGGAGAGGAGTTGTGCCAAAGGCCAAAGGCACCCGTATTGGTCACATAAGAAGATCTGCATGGCCTTGAGGGGTCAATATTGACTCGAAGAAGTTGTGGACACCGCCTGGAACATTCATGGGAGTCAGGCCTCATCTCGATCTCGATGAAGGTAGTTAATGGAAATGGGGGTGGTGGTTGAGACCTCGTCTCACCCCATAAATGGAAAACGGGCTGAGGATGGTCGTGAGTGCAGATTGGAAATCCGAAGTTTCCTTCTGGATGAATTTTCCTGCAAAACACATAACTGAGGCGAGCTTGTGTCTGACATGAGAAGGCCTGCACAGTCTAATAGAGCAGGCACCAACTGAAAACTTTAAATGCAGTGGTCCGATCACGCTCCTGGTAGTTGTAGTAGTTCTGAGTATATATGCTCAGTTTTGATATTTTGTTATGGTCGATGGTTGAGCTACGCTCCCGTATTGTAAATTTTTTATGAAGCTATGGTTCTCTGATTATGTAATGGGATTTGAGATTTCTTATTTAATCTAAGTCAACCTTCTTTTCCGTCTCTTTTTCCTCTAATACTGAATGGCTCGGGCATGGATGATCCAATCAAGTTGTTGTAACTGTATTGTGATGTATGTTTAACTTCAGATCGGTTATAACTTCATTTAGTTTCCTAAAACTCTGAATCGAAGAGGATCTTGTTTTCTAAATTTTTTCTTCTTTCGTTGTTGGAAGACCGGATGTCCATAGCAGACCTTTATGTTCTCCTTACCATTCTTCCTCCTACTCACCTATACTACACCTTACTGACTGAAGTTGAATCAAGACCTCATCTGCCTGTGCATACCAGTCCATTTTTCTGAGTTAAAGCAATATCATCTTGAGTCTGTGCCCATTCAACCCCCCTTAAATTTATTCATTGTGACATACAAACTGATGGGTATTGGGCTTACCTTCGATGCAATCTGGAGGTGACTTCTTGTGCTAACATTTCTGGTGTCGTTGCCAGGGACGAAAGTGAAGATATCTTCCTTGGGAGAAATACAAAGAGCTTCTGATTTTGAAGGTGCATCAGATATCAGAACCATTGAAGATTACAGCTTGCACCTGGCGACTCCACCATCAAAGACTCCACTGGGGAGGATCCAGTTGACAGAAAAATGACCATACCGAAGGGAAAGACCAGGTATCAGTCTATGAGTTTTCTTCGTGAAGTCATGTTCTTCTTTATCAACTCATTTCTCTCTTTCCCTTCACAGATAAAGAGGAATATCCTCTGCTTTGTATATTCAGATGACAATAAGCCTTCCTTCATTCATCCATCCTTGGAAGAAGAAGACATGCCGTCTTCTTGTGGTGTAGATGTTGATCCTGTGTCTTCACCTCAGCCTATTCATAAAAGTGAGATATGTATTGCATATCCTCTTGAAATTGATCACCTTTATAGCCTTGAGGAGGTTGAAAATGATTCACATCCTTCTCAGATCTCATTACCTCCTGTTGTTTCTGTTGAACCTCCCCATCCTCTTGTTGAATCCCATATTCAGCCCACAATTTTTGAAGCTAATATTAGAGATAGGATGTTTAATCCTCTAAGGTTGCCACATCACCTACATCCCTATCCTCCTTATTCCTTTGAGTATTTTCCTCGATTTTCTGGGGAGGATCATGTTACAGCTAAGAGGCACTTAGGGGCCTTTGAGAACTTTATTGATCAGTTTGAGATCATTCATGATGACGTTACCATGAGGTTGTTCTCATATTCCCTGTCTAGAGATGTTGTTGTGTGGTTTAGATGTCTGGAGGTTGGTTCTATTGGTTCCTGGACCGAGCTATGCCATGCCTTTTTAAAGTGTTGGGGTGAGAACAAATCCCTTGATCAATACTAGTTTGAGTTTAATGCCTTGAGGAGAGGGGAAGAGGAAGCCTTGGTTGTCTTCAACAGGAGGTTTTACAGTGTTTATCATAGTATGCATGTGGAGATCAGACCCACAAAGACTGTTTCCATGGTGTACTATGTCATGGTTCAGCATCCAAAGCTTGTCATTCTCCCGAGAGAAAGGAAATATTCATCATTAAGACATTTGTTTGAAGATGTTGTAGAGGTCGAAGAGAACATCAGGGCTAGAAAGTGGGTTCATAGGTAGGCATATCTCGAAAATTTGCATGTACATGAGCAAGAAGACTGTCAATCTGTTTCAGATTATGAGCAAGAAGATAGTGAATATGAATCAAATCTGGAACAAAAACAAGGAAGTAGGTATGATTCACATTTGGAATCAGGTTCTTCAACATTTGCAGATTTTTCTATGGGCAGGAACGCATATCAATCTTATGATCAGTTTCCAAAACATTTTGAGCATGTAGCAGTGGCCGATTGCATAGATAATTGTATGTTATTGGTTGATCATAGTTATGATGTTCTAAATCCTACTGCACCTTTATCTTGTGACGATTCTTATGAATAAGAGACGACAACTATTGATGATCAAGAGTTGGTCTCAAAAGAACAAGGAGGGTATTTATTTGCAAGCAAAGATAATTTTACATAGGAGGAGCCTGGTATTCTAAAGAAACCAGGATTATGTCACATTATTCATGATCTTGTGGCCATATACATGGATTCATACATTTCATATTTTCTGAAATTTTCAAATTGCATTACTTCACCAATACTCACAGGCGAGTATAGTGTTATGAAATATTTCCAAGACCGCACTATAGAGTCTTTTCCTTTATTAATTAAGGAAAAACATTGGGTGGAAATCAACTACCCTAGACTCGCAGAAAATACAGAGAAACATCTAAAGGAGGAGCTTAGTGGGCAGTTTATCTCCTGTCCAGAACCTGTAATTGAGTAGGTATCACTTGGTCTCAGCCAACCTGCATCAATTGTCCACCCACCTGTGCATTCTAAGAACATCACACGACAAGTGAGTCATAATAAAGGACAGGAGTTAATTTCTTACCAGTTGAGCTCCCCTGATTATAAATTTTGTGACCCTGTGGGATTATATATCGAGCTGTGTTTTCCAAAAGCATTGGAGCCTGCAGAGTTATTCTGCTTATCATCATTTGGGGGTATAGTCAGTGTTCCAAGCCATGTCTTCATTTTGTTGTCATACTTCCTTAGCATTTTTTGGATTATCTGTAGTAAAGAGAAGGATCATATTAATAAACAGTCTGGGTGGCTATGGTGGAAGTTTGATTTCACCTAGCACTTTGTAAAAATTAGTTAGCTTAGGCTTATGTACATAAATAAGCTCCTCCTAGAGCCCATGTGTTTTGTTTTGGTTTTTAGGATAGTGTGCTTGTCGACTTTTATTTCTCAGAAGGATGTTTTTTGAGCATGACTCCATAGCCCAATGCAGAAGGCGAGTGGAACTACTTGTTCTTGGAAACTCGCAGGGAGCATGCCATCCCCTGTGGAGCCAAATTTTATCACATTAAGTTTTCAAGGGCCACAGGTCATAGCCATGAGCACAAAGAAACACTTAGAGCGGTCTAATATGGACTCAAATCAAGCCAGCGATCAAGTTCAGTTTTCAGTGGAGGAGATTCCATTCAAATTTTAGATTAGCGTCTCACGGGCTTTCGGGATTCCAAAATTGTGTGAAGTATAGCGCCAAAGAAAAAGGTCTGAAGTGTCAAAGTGTCTGAAATCCTAATGCGCCCGAAGTCCCAAAGTGGCTGAAGTCCTGAAGAGGATCTTGGTTGTCCGATTCTGGAGGCCACGCATCGTCAAATACTTAACTTCGGAGGATTTTCTTGGGGCAAATAAAGTTTGAAGTTTGAAAATTCTGAAGCCCAAATCGCAAAGCAAATCTTGGTCGTTGATTCGAAAAGGGAAGATCTGATCCATCAATGTGAAGAGGGAATATTTGAGTCGTTGATCGTAAATCCTCACCCAAGATCACAATATCGACGACCGCGGTCCATTATGGGGACGCGACATGCTCGGGCGATAATTTTCTTGAGCGGTCTTGCAACTGAAACCGTGGTTTGGCAAAAGTAATACATGGAAAAAGGTGGTGGATTGCGGGCTCAAAAGCGGTGTGAACCCAAACCACCTTTGAGCGGCCCCACAATCACATGTTTATATAGCATCCTATCAGAGAGCAGTGTGTGGTTTCCCACTTGACATTAAGACACGTTTCAATCCGGATGCAGGTAGTTAATGAAAGTGAGAGAGGTGGTTAAAAACTCGTCTCACCACATAAATGGAAAACATGCAGAGAGCGGCCATAAAGGCAGACTGCCAATCTGAATCTTCCTTATGGACATAATGTCATGTAAATCACATAATTGCGCCTGGCTCACATCTGACATGAGGAGGCCTGCACAATCTGATAGAGCAGGCGCCGACTGAAAACATTAATGTGGTGGTCCGATCACACTCCTAGTGGTTGCAACATTTTGAGTATATATAGGCAGTTTTGATATTTTGTTAAGGTCGATGGTTGAGAAATTCTCCCATATTGTAAACTTTTGATGAAGCTTTTGGTTTTTTGGTTATGTATTTGGATCTGAGACTTATTGTTTAATGAAAGTCAGCTTTTTTTTCATCATATTTTGAATCCAAGAGGATCTTGTATTTGAAGCTTTTCCTCCTTAGGCTGTTGGAAGACCTGATGTCTATGGAATACCTCCACACTCTCCTCACCAAAGTCTTCCCTCTATTCACCCTTACTCCAACTTACTGACTGAAGTTCATTAATACCTCACCTACATGTGCATACCAGTCCATTTTTCTGAGTTAAAACGATATCATCTTGAGTCTGCGCCCATTTGACCTCTTTAAAATTATTTGTGACATACAAATTAATGGGTACTCGGCTTACTCTCTCTGCAATCGGAGGTTGACTTCTAGTGATAACAGGACCAATAAATAAAAAATCAAGTAAAGGGAACATATATATCCTCACAACTACAGATTATTTTACGAAGTGGACGGAAGCAGTAGCATTAAAAAAGGTTGATTCTGAAGAGTTGATTAAGTTTCTCAAAGATAATATTTTGTCGAGGTTTGGTGTCCCAAAAAAATCCATTACTAACAATGGTTCAGTTTTCATCAGGTCAAAAATTACAGAATTTTGTGGAGAATATGGGATCCTCATGGGGAAATCATCAAATTATTATCCATAAGGGAATGGTCTTGCAGAATCCACCAATAAGACACTGATTCAGATATTAAAGAAAACTATTGATAAGAACCAAAAGAATTGGCATTTTAAATTGACAGATGCTCTATGAGCAAGTAGAATGACTTTGAAAGACAGTATTGGGATGTCTTTGTATATGTTGGTTTATGGGAAAGAAGCAAAAATGTCAATCAACCTCGAGTTAAATGCCTTGACTTGTGTAGTTAATACAAAGGATGTAGAAGATAGTACACCTATGCAAAAGAGAATGAATCAATTATTAAAATTGGAGAAAGAACGAAGTGAAGCTTTGTATAGAACTTCTCAAAGACAACAAAGTATCCAAAAAAAAATTGATCAGAGCGCAACCATAAAGAATTTTCAAAAGGGTTAGCTGGTATTACTCTGAAACAAAGCTAAGGAGAAGCCATTGATGCACACAAAATGTGAAGCACTCTAGATTGGACCATGTATCATTGAAAAAATTATGGGTTTTAATGCATATATACTCAAAGACATGAAGGGGAAAATGTTAATGTTGCCTATTAATGAGAAACATTTGAAAAGTTTATTCGCCTAAAATTTTCTCATCTCCTTGTACATAGTTTTAAATTTATTTTGTACATCCTTACTATTTGACTCCATAGCCCAAAGGATAGAAACATATGGTCATGAAGATTCTGGATTCTTGACAACCCACAGGGGGATATCATCCCACAGTTGGAGCCAATTGTTGAGACCTTTTCGTGCCTCCATTTTTCCCTTCTACATTCTATTTTCTCCACTTCTTTACTCCATTTATTTTCCCCCTTCCATACCTTCCCTTATTCTCGTTTCCTTTTTTCCCTTCTTTTTTACCCTTTCTGGGTTACTATACTTAACCATATTTCAGTTCGCAGGCTAGCAGGCTTTTATTTCCATCCACTTACTCATTTCATAAGTTTGTTTCAACACTTAGACATTTTCTTCAATTTCGCGGGTTCACAGGTTCAAACATTCACTCTCCTTTTTTTGTGACCCTCACTTTGCACTTCAAGTTATGTGATCTACATTTGGACCATCACTTAAACTTTGTCCTCATCGCGAGTACCGCACTCCAAAGTATTTCATTCTTCATGCATATGAGTCCGACCAACTGTTTATCTACACTTGGTATAATTTTGATCATCTCTACAACCACAGGTTGGCAGGTTCACGAAAATGTTATATTGAAATCCTCCCACACCCGTCCTCGCCATTTTGTTGCATTTCCCAATACATATTAAGTACTTTTAAATGCTAACAATTGTTGTGTAGGCCCCAAAAAGATCGTCATTAATGGCAAAGGGCTTGTGGAATACTTCATTAAAATCTCATTTAATCTTCATTTGCCAAGGGATTAAAATATCATTCTTTCTGAAAAGGTTTATTTGAGATCATTATCCAGCTGAAGAAACAGTTTCGTCAACTTAATGGCAGCATCAGCTCGACAACAGTTATGTGGGCACACTCTAAATATTTTTGGTCACGAAGATCAAAACTTTTAGTGGTCGAGAGAATACTGGTATTATTCCTTCCCTCCTACTGCAAAGAAAGACGATAATGTAATTTGGACATCTGGAATTGCTTGTGTTGTGTGTATTCCTGAGGTTTTCGATTATAAGGAAATCGTTGCATGGTGTGTGGACAAGTATGTATCGAATCAAATAATTATATAGATCCAGAGACATTCTTCAATTTCTCTTTCACCTCAAGTCTTCTGCAATATGTTAAAGTTGCCAGAGCTTACTCTTACTTTCAAAGGTGAAGATTGCAGAGAATTCTTGAAGAAACATAACAATAGGTTTGACCTCCTGCCAGAGTATTTGGAGAATCCTGCATATGTCCCAGCAGACATAACTAGAATCCAGGTTGAATCTCTAAAAAATCCCTATCGAAAAATTGCATGGTTATTTACCAGAGTGACAAGTCAGGAGAACATTGCTTTTATATCTCAGATGATTTTATATATTTTGTATTTTACAGTTCAAGAACGGACTATTTTTTATTAGGAAAAGTTCATTTCTATCGAAATCTCTTCTCAATTGTCGCACTACAAAAAAGATAGAAAATTCTTTATGGCCTCTTATTTGATATTTGTTATTGTGCATTGTTGTCAATTCCCAAACTTAACCATCAGTAAAAGGGTAAATTGTGAAATAGATCCCGTTACCTTTTGGTATCAGGCATTGTGGAGACATAAAACCCCTCTATTTTTCTATGAATTTTATAATGATTTTGTTTCAATCTTCAAAAATATTTTGTTGGGCGAAAAAAGTCCAAGGATATCTGTTGAAGCTACCAATTTTTTAGAGAAAAAGAGGACAATAGAGAAAATGGGGAATCATAATATCATAAGGATATTCTCCTCAAAAGAAAATCCTTCTTTCCTTCTATATTATGTTCCAGATAAATTATTTATTATAGAGGTGGCGAGGCAATATAATTTATGGTTGCACTTTTTTCATGAAAAGAGGAAAAAATAGTTTATTTCTCTGCTATGGAAGATTGAAGAGCTTGTTTTCAGAAATATAAATAAAATTGACAAATTTGCAAATCATTTTAACGATGTGAGTTTAAAGTATGCTGAAAATTTCAAAGGTTTTGATCCAAACAAAATCTTTGTTGGACATATGCTATCAATAAGGTTCAGTAACTCTTTCATTCAAATTGTCTTGAGTGAAAAAGAAGAATTTAACATCCAAAACACTCATGTACATAACAATGGTGATTTAAAAACATTACTTAGCAGTAATGATCTTTACAAGAAAAGGGGAAAAAGTCCCAATGAAAGAAGTGTTCAATCTCTAGTTTTCACTCCTAAGAATACTACCTCCAGGAGCAGTTCTCCAGCGGCCCATTGAATTAAAAAGATTGTCAACAATGGTTCCAATGGAGGGGGAGAGAAGAATCCTCCCTCTGGAAAAATTGAAAGTTCACATAAGTTTCCCATGAGAAAGAAGAGAAAAACCCCAGTGCAAGAGGAAGAAAATGATATCCAAAGATTTTCTTTCGAATATATGGAACTAAAAGTTGACATTGAAAAAATATTTCCTGCAATAGAACAACATGATCATATTGCTCAGCAAGATTCTTTACTAGAATTTATTGGGAATGAGACCTTTAGTGAAGAAGAATCCTTCACTTTTCAAAGCGTTTTTTTTTACAGAGAATCTAAAAAATTGATTGTAGAAGAATTAACCAAGAAAATAAAAAAGGAAAGGTTCGCTCAAAGGTCGACCTCAAGTATATGTGACCGCCCCAGAATTCCAAAATTCATAAGGAAACTGAGGATGCACTTAATGACTCTATTGATGGTTTAGAGGCTGAGAATGCCAACTTAAAAGAAAAGATCAAATAGTTGGAGACTGCCTTGATGCATTTTCCCATCCTGGCCAGTCCTTTGACAATGATTAAACCAACTACACCTGGTATCAAGTTAAAGGGATCTTCAAGTTTGCTCATAGCGGTCTAAAATCATGTTGAGAAAAACATTAAAAAGAAAATGTCATTTATAATAGAAGCCTGAGAGGTGTCAAAAAATATTGTTTCTTTTGGTTCAAGAGCACATGCATTTCATGAGTATCTCCAAGTTGATTTTGAGAATGAAGAAGGATTTTACACAGATGTTATTTTACCATTTGGGATAAAAGTCTCAAACAAATGGACTAAAATTACTCTGAAATGGATTCGAACCAATGAACGGTTGTAAGACTTGGTACCTGTAAGAGAAATTCAATAATTTATGAAGGTTAGCAAATTGTGTAAATCAATGCAATGTAAAAGTTGAATAAGACAAAAGAAAAAGAGAGAGAAAAAAAAGAATTAAATGAAATAAGAAAAATAGAATAGGAGAGAAAATTGAGGAATGAGAAATAAAGGAAGAAAGAAAAATAAATGAAAAAATTTAAAATTTCCCCGGAAAACAATAATTTAAAAAAAAAAAACGTTTTTTTGTTAAAAAAAGAACAAAAAATACCTTCAAACTTTAAAAAAAAACTCAATAAACTCGATAAAAAAACAAAATTCAATAAATTATTAACATATATATATATATATATATAATAGTTCCTCGTAACAGATCTAATAAAATATTGAAATCTTTACTAACAAGGTTATTTTTATTTTAGATTTTCAGAATATTTAGTTATTGATTTTCTACTTATACATGAAATAGATAAAATGCGGAAAATAAAAAATAATAAAATACAATCACACTATCCACAAATAACACAATATATGACTTGGAAAGCCCAATACATGAGAAAAATCAGCTAGAAGGTGAGCCTATTCTGCTCTCTTTTCTCTAGTATAGAAATGATGCAAGTACAAAGAAAGAGGCACTCTATGTGGAGTTGCATTTGACCTTTGGATTTTACGGTTGCTACAAAATCTCTCCTCCTCTATTATGCTCACAAAATACCAATCTCAAATGTTTTTCTCAGCTATGAAACAAGATACAATGCAAAAGAATGGAACCCCATCTCCTCCTAGTGGCTCGATATTTAACATAGCCCGATAGCCATCTAGGGGTAGGTTTTTGACTTCCTCAACCCTCAATTGTGATAAGTTTTGGACCTTCTAGAATCTTCTTGAAATTACATACATGGCTAGCCCATATGCTTGAGCAATGGGGGATGATGTGGCATCCTCTCGTACCATGGTGGTCAACATGGTAGGTCAAATTACGAGAGGTATAACTTTTGCATACAATCTCCAATTGACTCAAATTTTGCATCGTTGGAAAGGTATCGATGTGTATAATAGCATCAAGGGGTCCTAGCTATGTTGGAAAAGTTTTAACACCCAAAAATCAAGGGGTCCTAGCTATGTTGGAAAAGTTTTAACACCCAAAAATGTTATTTGATGCCTCAAAATGGCCCCAAAAGGTTTCATACCCCAATTTTCCAAACTGGGACCTGCCACTGAAATGGCCTTACAAGCTTATTCCTCCAAATTTTTCCACTCTAAAATCATCAAGATATATGAAAAATAATATAATGATGCAATCTTGATCATACATCCTTATTTAGGGAGGCTTTTGGTCTCCAAAATATTTACTGAATGAGGTGAGGAAATGTTTCCTCAATCTTCTCCCTGGAGTACCACTTTTATTTGCTTGGAAGTTGTCCTTTCAACCCAATCTGCTAAATGTAATACTGCCCCCTATCTTGTAGTTCTAGACCGTTTATGCAAAACTGTATCCTATGCCAAATTTTTATGATCATATGGTGTTAAATCCTCTATGGAAGCTAGGACCTGCTCCTCCTCCTAATCCAACATGGAGGGCTCATAGAGTTTGAGATTTTCCACATTCACTACTGAGTAAATGCACATGTATGGGGGTAGACTGATTTTGTAGGAATTATCTCCCACCTTTTCTAATACCTCAAAAGGATCATACCATAGAGCCTTGATCTTATTACTAGGATCTGATATTCTTTCCTTATTCAATTGTAACCATATTCTGTCTCCCACTCTAAATGTTCTATCTATTCAGTGTTGGTCATATCTAGCCTTGTACTTTTCCTGTGACTTCTTCGATGTCTCTTGTACTTGCAAATGGATCTGCATGACCTTATCATCTATTTTTTTTGCTTTTAATGTATATCTTGTGAGGTCCTCCCTCACTCCGTCTTGTTGTCCATATACAACATCTAAGGGTGAAGGTGGAAAATACCCAAAGCAAGTTTCAAAAAGTGACTTACTAGTAGAAGTGTGGAATGTGTTATTATAAGAGTGTTTTATATAGATCAAATTTTCATTTCGGGTCTTCGGATGCTTCTGATTTTAACCCCTCAAAAGTTGCACCAAATTCATGTTGACTACTTTTGTTTGTCCATCTGTATGTGGATGGAATGTCATAAGCCTCTTCAACTTAGTGTCCATATTCTCCCACAATGTAGTCCAAAATGCATTGAGAAATTTGGTATTCATGTTTGAGATGATGCTCCTTGGTATCCCAAAGTGCACCCAGACTTGTTCAAAGAACTTGTTTGTTGATTCTTGTCCATTGATGGTATTTTTACAAGGCACAAGAATGCACATTTTGTTGAACTTGTCAACTACCACAAATAGATAGTCATGTCCCTTCCTAGTTGTTGGTAAACCTCCCACAAAATCCATGGAAATACTTTCCCAAGGTCGAGTGGGTACAGGTAAGGGATGGTACAGACCTTGTTTCCTATTACTTGGTTTGTTGGTACAACAAAGTATACATCCTCTAATATATCATGCTACATCTTCTTGCATTCTAGGGCAATACACATACCTCTGTAAGTTGGCAATTGTCTTCCCAACACCAAAATGTCCTGCAACCTTGGAGGTGTGAGCCACTCTGATAAGTTGCAATCATTCATCCTTAGGAACACAGATCTTATCAAGTTTGTAGAGTAAACCATTCTAGAAATAATAGTCATCCTTTCCATCACCTTCTTCTATATGAATTTGGCTATGTAGTTGTTGAAACACCTCCTTGAAGTATTCATCTTCTGTATATGCCTCTTTATATGCATCATGGGTAAAAGGATCCATGTGCATCAGAGTTCCCAAATTTGTAATCTTGGATGTGGATGGTCATGAAAGCATGTCTTCCAACTTATTTGTGCTACCCTTCTTATACTTCATGACCAAGTGAAATTGTTGTAAAAATCCCATCCACTTGTAATGCTTGGTTTGTTGTAGCTTACTTTGGGCCTGCAAATTCTGCAGTGGCTAGTGATTTGTGTGGATGATGGTCTCATTTCCTATTAGATAGTGTTTCCACTTTTTGAAATCTTGTACCAAGGCATAGAGCTCCTTGTCATAGGTAGGGTAGTTGAGAACCGCCCCATGAAATACTTCATAATGATAGCATACGTGCCTTCCTCCCTGCATCAATAATTCTCCCATGACATACCCACTTGCATCTGTCTCCACTTCGAAGGGTTTCTGCAAGTTTGGTAGTGCGAGCATTGGTGCTTGACTGATATTTATTTTCATCTCATCAAAGGCCTTTTGTTGATTCTTCCCCCACTAGAAACTCTTACCATTGGTTGTTATGACATGGAGTGGTGCAGCTACCGCTGAAAATGAATCTATGAACTTTTGCAAGTATTGTTGTTGGACACGTAATCATTTTTGGTTACGTTACTTGTAACATTAATGTAATTATGAACAGCTATAGGTGATAGGAAGTGTCATCTGTCATGGAAGACGAACAACCATTTTACTTGTATTTATTCACCTATCTAGTTAATGTGAATGCATCAAGTGTGGAGTTATATTTTCTCCCATCCTAGCTTGATAGTGGTATCAGAGCCACGTTAACTCCATGAATTATTCTCTAGGCGTTTTCTCTCCCTTAGCATACATAAATGACTCTTTGTCTACTCACCTACTTGTTGGCACCCTGAATGATTATTTTCCAGTCTACTAGTCTATCTAGTGCACTCTCTCTCTTGTTGATTCCTGACACACCTCTATAGGTATCACTATATTCTCTGGATGTTGCACAAACCCTAAATGTGATAATACCTAAAACTTAATTTTTGCGAGCTCTTGGTACCACAACCTCTTGTGATCTCATGCCCATTTTGTTAGCACGCCCATTCCGTTGATGACTTGTCATGCCCATTCAAGAGCGACCTCATAACCCGCGACCCAAAACCCTAAATTCTCCCATTGTCGCACCTCATTCTAACATTGTTTGGTATCATATCGAATCAAAACCCTAACCTATAGCTTACCCACACAACTTTAACATTGTTGGCATCGCATGACCTCACAGTATCACTCACGACTTCACTTTAACACTGCTAGTATCACTCACGACCTCACCGTGTACTTATGACCTAACCAGTCGCCCTAGTATCCTCATTTTTGTTGGACGTGTAATCGTTGTTTTTCCATATCATTCCTCAACTTTCACTGATTTACCTTATCATTGTACTGTTGACCCACTGCACAACCGCTCGACTCGACTATGGTTCATCTCATGTCAAGTGTGCTCTCATGTAGAAGAATCAAGGGTGATTTTATGTAGAAGAGTCGAGGGCACTTCACCAATGAGAGTCGAATCGAGAAAATGACTTGCTCTTTGCAGTCACGCATGAATGGTTTTGTTGGTTTCTCATTGCTCGAAGCCATTCCTCATTGCTTGTCACATTGCTTGGTTTATCCTTTTCTCAGTCTGTATTGTATATGTAACTATAAATTTATATCCATAACTGGAACCTCATTCTTTTATTTCCGAACTCTATTACCAAATGTATTTAATGGATTCTAGTAGTTGATGAGAGAGAAGAGATGAGTTAAACCTTTAGACACTCTTAAACCATTTTAAACCATTTCATATGTTATTACAAACCTTCAAGTATAGATGTATCTAGAAATAAGTGTTATCGAATTTGGTTCGAGCATTCAAACAATAGAAGACAATGCATTCTCTCGCATCTGCCTGTGGGGTTTCTAATACTCCAGTTTTTGGAAAACATAGAGGCAATAAGAGAAGACACATAAAGAAGAAGCTCAGAGGTAGGGGATGGCATAATCTCCACAAACAATTTGACCTTCATTTTACCCGTTGCAGGATGAATGGGTCACATGAAGCCTCTGACTGCAGAATTCCATGGCAGAAGATCAAAGAAGACAGAGATAGAACCTTGGGCCTGGAGAAAGATAAAGCACTTGTACATTATGTTGTTGCATGTTGCAATATAGGAGTAACCGAAGATCTAATTAATATTTAATTTGCTTCTTAGGGAGATGCATGGCTTCTTGACACAAGCACGACCTCTCACATGACATTTCAAAGAGATTTCTTCGAGGACAATGTAGATGGCGTAATGTATTTTTCATATTGATCAAGTCTCAAGCCTTCAGGAATGGGCACCATCAGGCTTAAGTTGCCTGGACTCCCGTATTTTCTTTTACTCAATGTATTTTATCTTCCTGAGCTGCAAAGAATCTTGTTGTCCCTTGTGCACATTAGATAGCAAGGCCACGTTTTTCATAGGTTCGGTGGCAAAGTTGAGATAATGAAGGATTCTAACAACATGGTTGTCATGACCGAAATAAAAGATGGAAGACTGTTGAAGCTCAATGGGACATATTCCCATACACACACATTGTTGCATACCTCTCTCATCATGACTCGGGTATAATTCCATCTAGTTTTTTGTGGCATGTTAGATTCGGCCATATTAATTATGACAATCTTTGTTTGTTAAGAAAGAATGGTTTTTTCTGGTTTGCCTACTATTCCTAGGAAATTGAAGTAATGTGATGCTTGCATCCTTGGAAAACACAACAAACAACCCTTTCATGATTCCACTTTCAGAGCATGTAGAAAATTTGAACCGATTCATTTTGATTTATGTGGCCCTATGCATGCTCTTTCTGCAAATGGAAACAAATATATGATGACTTTGATTGATGATTACACCAGAATGTGTTGGGTATATTTTCTGAAAGAAAAATCACAAGGTTTTGAAACTTTAAAAAAATTCATGTATGGATTCAAAATGAAGCTCAGTATCGTATTGGCTCTCTTCACACCAATAATGAAAGAGAATATACTTCTAATGAATTTTAAAGCTACCTTGGCCACCATGGGATCAAACATCAAACCACGGTTCCATACAATCCCCAACATAATGGTGTGGTTGAACGAATGAATAGGAAACTCCTAAATATGGTTTGTTGCATGATGTTTTTCAAGAATGTTAAATTGATGTTTTGGGATGATGCAATTTTATGTGCAATTTATGTCAAAAATAGATGTCCATCTCATGCTATAAAAAAAAAGATTGCATATGAAATGTGGTATGGCCACATTCCTTCGGTGATACATCTCAAGGTCTTTGGTTCCACCTGTTATGCCTTGATTCCTAAGGAGCAAAGAAGCAAGCTTGATGCAAGAAGTCGGAAGTGCATCTTCTTGGGGTACTCAAATACCACCAAGGGGTATCGTCTTTACGATGAGACATACAAGAAGTTCATCCTTTCTAGAGATGTGATCTTTCTTGAATCCACCAAGAAAGAAGAAACTGTTGAGAGGCAACTTGATCATCTGGACAGATTCACTCGTGTAAAGACATATCATGAATTTCATGATGAGATTCCACATCTTGAAGGGGGGATCCCTATCTTGGGTCAATCTATGGAATATCCTTTTGTAGCACCATCTCCCCCACATGAAGAAGTTCTTGTCACTTCATGAGAACCTGAAGTTCAGTTAGATGATGTAATTGATAGGATTGAAAAGTTGAGTCTTGATGAGAACTTAGCACCATCTCAATCAACCAAGCAACCTAGACCATCCCAAAAAGGTCCACCAAAATGACTCACAAAAACACTTGAAAGTGTTCATCCCCATGAGGTTGGAAAGACATGAACCATATTGTCCTCAAGACAATATGGAGGTAATATAGATAATTCAAACTCAGGTGATGTAGTTGACATGGATGTTTCATATGATTGTGAATTAAATTTATCTACTAACCTTGAACCAACTTCCTTTAAAGAAGTTGTTTATTATGATGAATAGAAAGAATCCATGTAGAAGGAATATGATGCTCTCATCAAGAATGGGACATGGAAATTGGTGGATCCTCCATATGGAACAAAATTGATTGGCTAAAAGTGGTTATTCATGAACAAGTATAGATCAGATGGCTCACTTGACAAGCACAAAGAAAGGCTCATGGCAAAAGGATTTGCACAGAGAGAAGGTGTTGATTATGAGGAGACTTTTTCCCCCACAACGAAATGGGCTACCATCCGCACTCTATTTTCCATGGAAACACAAAATGGATGGAAAATTCATCAAATGGATGTAAAGACTACCTTCTTGAATGGAGACCTGGAAGTGTTCATGTCTCAATCAAAAGGATTTTTTTGTGAAAGGACAAGAACATAAGGTATGCAAGCTCATCAAATCCTTATATGGCTTGAAACAAGCACCATGAGCATGGTATGGAAAGTTAACCGAGAATCTTCTAAAATTAAATTTCAAGAATTTCAATCTTGACGATGCAACTTTGTTTGTCAAGAAAGTTGGAAAAACTATTATGTATCTTGTAGTATATGTGGATGATTTGTTCATAATAGGGAACAATGAGAACTACATTGCATCCATAAAGAAAGAATTGAAGAAAGGCTTCGAGATGACATATCTGGGACATATTCACTACTACTTGGGAATTGAAGTGATTCAAAATCCAAAGTACATGTTCATTTCCCAGAAGAAGTACATTGGAGAACTGTTGAACAAGTTTGGCATGGTTGAGTGCAATCATGTTTCTACTCCAATGGAATAGAACTTGAAACTCACATCTAAGGAAGGAAATGAATTTGAGAGTGAAACCAAGTATAGACAACTTGTGGGAAGTCTTATCTATCTTACTACCACCAGACCAGACATTTCATTTGTTGTTGGGATTCTTTCCAGGTTCATGCAAAATCCTTGTGAAGGACATTGGTCTGCTGCAAAAAGAGTTTTAAAATACTTGAAAGGAACTCAAGATTTTAGACTCATGCACTCTAAGGTAGATGACTTCAACCTGGTCAAATATTCTGATTCAGACTTTGTTGGGGATAAGGAAATTGGAGTATCAACTTCAAGATATCTCATGAGTCTTGGATCGGCAGTTGTCTCCTGGAGATCACACAAACAATCAGTCCTAACAGATTCCAAAATAGAGGCAGAGTATGTGCCAGCTACAAAAGCGACAAAGAAGATAATGTGGCTCAAGAAAATACTTGAATATTTGTAGGAGAAACAAGTGAATTCTACTCCTCTTCTAGTTGACAATACTTTTGCAATCAAGTTGGCCAAGAATCCCAGATTCCATGATCTAACTACGCACATCAACACAAAGTATCACCTGATTCAATATCATGTAAAGGCCAAGACTATTCACTTGAGACATTTTCCATAAATGAGCAAATGGCAGACATCTTCACCAAAGCGCTTGGAAGAGAAAATTTTGAGAAGTTCAGAATGATGTTTGGACTCACACACACCCTTTCATTTTAAGGGGGGGAATGTTGGACACACAATCCTTTGTGGTTGCGTTACTTGTAACATCAATGTAAATACGAAGAATCATAGGTGATAGGAAGAATCATCCATTATGGAAGATGAACAACCATTTTACTTGTATTTATTCACCTATCTATATAATGTGAATGCATCAAGTGCAGAGTTATCTTTTCTGCCATCCTGACCTGACAATTGTGTTGCCCCAATAAAACTCCTAACTTCAATGAAATTTGTAGGAACTAGAAATTTCATGATGGCCTCCATCTTTGCGGGATCTATCTTGAGTTCCCCTCCATTGATCACATAACCCCAAATAGACCAAAGTCTGCTAAGCAAAATTGCATTTCTTGAGATTGGCCAACGACTAGTGATTTTTTAGAGTCTCTGACACCTGCATAACATGTGAGATGTTATCCACCCAAGTAGCTCTATAAAAGAGTATATCATCCAAATAGACAATAACAAATGAATCTAGAAAAGGGCGTATAACATCATTCATTAGTCTCATAATTGTAGTCGGTGAATTGCATAAATCGAATGACATAACCAACCACTCATACAAACCTTGCCTTATATTGAAGTCAGTCTTCTAGGTATCTCCTTATTTGACTCGTACCTGGTGATATCTTGATTTCAAATCCAGCTTAGTGAAGTACTTGGCATGTTGTAGTTGGTCCAACCCTTTACCCAACCCAATAGATAGGGGTCGGGATGATTGTGAGCCTCCAATCCAAGCTTGTTGACCAGATCCACTGCTATAAGATTAACTTGTGAACCAGAGTCAAATAGAGCATCTTTCTTGGTCTTCTTAACTTGAATCTTGATATGGAAGAGGTTGGTCATCTCCTTCTCTTCTTGATGATGAAAGCTACTCAGATTAACCTCCTTCTACACATATGTGTAGACAATATTTTAATCCACATCTGAGATACTTTCAACCTAGTTGCTTGAATCTGTGGTTAGAAGATTCTTATTCTTTCCACCCTTCTTGTGGTTCTTCGGGTTTAGCTCTGAATGTAGTTTCCAACTTTTTTTCTCAGTGTGGCCATAAATGTTGCAATGATTTCAAGGGTTGTTGGGATCTTTGCATTACTATGTAGTGACTGTTATCTTCTTATATTTTCCACCTTTCCACTTCTTCTTCCCTTCCTCGTAATCTTCCTGGTGCTCTTTCTGCTTCGAACCACTTGGTTGCCCTTTCTTTTGGCCTATGTTTTCCAGGTATTATGTCTGTACACACACCTCATCCATTGTCCTTGTCTTAAAGAGCATCACCTGCTTTTGTAGATGACTGTGTAAACCCCCTGGATACTTGAAGAGTACATCTGGGTTCTTGGGAGAGATACCCAGCATGATGGCCATCTTTCTGAACTCAGTGGTGTACTCATGTACACGCTTCCCCTACCTCTTCCTGAAGTAGTGTCATCATATTCATTGGTCCTCTACATAACCAATAGGATAAAATTGAGACTTGATGAGGGTTTTGAAGTCCTCCCACCTAGTTATTAGATGATCACCCTCCAGCTTAAGTGTTTCTATGTGGCTTTCCCACCAGGGTAAGGCATGGCCCTCTAACTTCAATATATCAAATGAAATCTTCTACCCTTCATCTATATGGTGAACACTAAAATAAACTTCTAGTTGTTGTTACCAATGATTTAATTTTAATGCAACAATATTACCTTGGGATGGCTTGATTTCCACTTTCGCTTCCATCTTGAATAAGGACTGTGAAGGGTTCATGGCACTCAAACTTGGTTGCTCTTTCTCGGATTCTTTCCACGACTCCTTTCATGAGTCTTCCTAATTTCTCGATTTCCCCTTTGATCTAATCTCTGAGTTAGAGCCTCCCTTATCTTCAAATGGTCTGAGCTTTCTTTCTATAGCCGCCATGAGGAGGTTCATATTGCAACTGATGTTGGCAACTTGTGCTTCCAACCACTGAAATATCTCTTATGTTGGATCTTGATGGTTATTATGAACAGGCTCGTCCGCCATGGCTAGGGTTTCTGTGACTTTTCTTTAAGTCGATTCCTAGATACTGCAACTTCCCACAAATACCCAAAAGAAAAACCTGCGTTGATACCAATATGATTTGTAAACTACCATGAATATTCCACTGGAACAATTTGTCATAATAGATCTAATAAAATACTAAAATCTTTACTATTAAGGTTATTTTTCCTTTAGATCTCCATAATATTTAGTTACTGATTTTCTAGTTATGCATGAAATAGATAAAATGTGGAAAATAGAGAATAGTAAAATACAATCACACCATCCACAATAACACAAGATATGACTTGGGAAACCTAATACGAGAGAAAACCCAACTAGAAGGTGAGGTTGCTCTGCTCTCTTTTCTCTGGTATAGAAATGATGCAAGTACAAAAAAAGAGGTACTCTTTGTGGAGTTGCCTTTGACCTGTAGCCTGTATGGATGCTACATAATCTCTCCTCCTTTGTTATGCTCATAGAACACCACTCTCATATGTTTTTCTCAACTATGGAACATGATACAATACAAAATAATGGAACCCTTCTCCTCCTAGTGGCCTGATATTTAACATAGCCTGATATCCATCTAGGGGTAGGTTTTTGAATTCCTCAACCCTCAATTGTAATAGCATTTTGGAACTTCTACAATCTTCTTGAATATACATACGTGGCTAGCCCCATATGCATGAGTAATGAGGGATGATGTGGCATCCTCTCGTACCATGGTGGTCAACTTGCTAAAGGCATAACTTTTGCATACGAGCTCTAATTGACGTGATTTTTGCACCGTTGAAAAGGTTTCTATGTGTATAATAGCATCACGGGGTAGCCATGTTGGGAAAGTTTTAACCCCAAAAAATGTTGCTTGATGCTTCAAAATGGCCCTTGAAGGTTCCAAGCCCCAATTTTCCAAACTGGGACATGCCACTAAAATGGCCCTACAAGCTAATTCCTCCAATTTTTTCCACTCTAAAATCATCGATATAGATGACAAATAATATAATGATCCAATCCAGATCAACAGTTTAGTGGCACATGGTATTTCAACCCATCATTTTCTAATTTTGGTTAAGGAATTAATGTTGTAATCTAATCCGGATCCACAGGGGTTTTTTGGACGTTGTAGGATCATATATATTGTATTGTAAACAATGAAGTTGTATAACGAATATAATTAGAGGTGCAACTCTAAAATAGGTTTTCCTGATTGGGTTTCCAAGGTAAATCTTTGTGTATATATGTGATTTCAATTGTTTTATTTTGTGTTAAGAATATGTGTGTGCATTGCATTATTGTAAAAGTTTTCAAACTTACATTTGGTATCAGAACGATTATTAACTTCAAGGGGACACCTTTGTGGCTAAGTGTTTGGCTCAGGTCTGTGATAAACCTTGTTACAATGGGAGCTCCGTGGTATCAATTCTTATGGTGAAAAGAAATGGAGAGTAGTTCAAAAATAGAAATCGAAAATTTTAATGGGCAAAGTTTTGGGTCATGGAAGCTCAATATGGAAGATATTTTGGTAGACAAAGATCAATGGGTCATTGTATATCCAAGTACTACACCTATGTGAATGTCAACAAAAGACYGGACAAAGTTGGATCGGAAGGCAAAGAGCGAACTCTGAGGGTTTGTTCTAGTCAATGCTTGTCATTAGTCTTGCCTCTATTGTTATTTTTTGTAAGCAAGTTCTGTTCACATTAATATCATACAAAAAAGTGTTACAAGAATAKCTTTCTGTGGCCTACCAAAAACAAGAAAYCAGGCCATGGAAAACATCCAAATGCCAAACCTGTTGATATCAGAGTTTGCATGTTCTTAAAACTATATATCCGCTAGAAGTTTAGGACATCCAAAAACTTAAAACCATAACCAAAGTTCAAACAAACCAACAACAAAGCATCATAAGAACACATAACTACAAATCAAGACAAAATGAAGCCACTTCTAAATCAGTCAACCTAAAAAAAACTTATTAGTCAAGGCATGAGGAGCTCGGTGGCCTTGAACCCTACGGATACTGGGAACCTTGTTGATCACTAGTTCCTCATCTTCTTCAATTATGACCGGGTTAACAAAAGTGTCTGGGTGACACTTAGCTCCAACCTTAACTTAATTTTTCTTGCCAACAACTTCAATTTGGATTTCAAAGACCATCCTACAAACCACTTCAAACTTGGCTTCTAAAAGCATGAATCTATCCAACAACTTCTCATACTTGGCTCCATGTTTCTCTAGCACTTGGGCAATGAGGGTCTTGGTGAGCCAGTAATGCTCAGTAATGATCAGAGTTAGAAAACCAGTCCTCAAAATCCTTGTCAATTTACTCTTCTTCTAGGACTCCAATTTCCTCTTCCATTGTTGTAGAACACCTTTCGTGGTAAGTCTGCTTAGTTTTCTAGGATTCCCTTTCGACTCTGTTTACATTTGGGGTTATGGCTCTCTTCCTAGTTCGTACATGCATCTTGTTTCACCATCCCCCACGTCTCTTCGAGCTAGGCCCCGGGTCCTCCAAGATAGCACCACCGTCCATGTCACCCATGGTATCCAAGCATTGAAGTATGAGAGCCCACGGAGTACCACCCTACCCACAACCCCAAACCCTGACATTGGAACAAGCTACCCAAAACATGACATGGACCCCATCGAGAAACTCAAACTTACCAACACCTTGAGGAATAGGTCATTCATGAAATCATATGGAGAACTAAACAACTCACGAGTGACCTGATCCAAATGGCCCTACGAGATCATTAAACTCCACAACAACTTACCAATACCTAGAATCATAGTCGACGAGGTCATTGAACTCCACAAGAATGCAACCAACATCCTTGTCTAACCAATTTCTAGGAAGACAGATTCCAACGAGTAGACCCCACCCTCTATTAGTCTCACCAATCACATCTCCATAAGTAGAAGGGACAATCACAAAACAAGGAGCCCACACGAGCCAAAGCAACTAGCCTCAACATCTGGCCGAGCTCGAATGAAGTTGGATTCTCCCCTTGTCGAGTCAAATTGCCTCTATTTCATAGAAATCACTCAAGACCCCTTCCATTGCCATGATGACCTGAAGGCTCATCAAACCCAATGCATAACTTGAATTGGACTCCTCTGAATGCACCATGGACTTCACCCCTGTATCATCGTCCTCCCACTAGTTGACATTCTTCCTCCACACCAGGCACAATGAAACTCTGCAACACCTCATTACCATGGAGTTCATATCAATCATATACATGGAGAGCACTCAGGCTCCCATGTGTCACCCAATTCGGGGAAAAATAATTTGAAGGACATGGGGTTGGGATTTGATCCACTTATGTGTGCACAAGTCACAAGACCATTTAATATGATATCTATGGGTGCAACCACATGTTCGACCACTATCTCAAGATGTCCCCATGGCTATAAGAAGTCTTGCCTCTATTGTTACTATGTGTTTCATGATTTATATCTTTTGGCATTTACATGTTGTTGGTCATTTTCACTAACTGGGCATGGCATTAAAAATGGCCCAAACTCCCATTATTGGTCATTTTAATTCAATAGATGTCGAGGGAAATGGAACACAAGAAGGCCTACAAGTTTGTGCCCAAGAGATTCCATGAGGTAATGTCTCTACTCACTCTCTATATGTGGTTACAATTAATCCTCGTGAATATGAAAAACTTATCTTGATTCTAGTGTATGTGCTCTCTTGTTGGGGTCATTTATTTGTCGTATCCCTTCAAAAGTATGATCTATTATTATGTGAGAAAAACCTTAGGATCCATATTATTGGAAGGTGTCTAGTATAAAAAAATTTACCAAGGGTTTTTACATATTTAAGGACTACATAATATGAGACTATCATGTAGCATGGCCCATAGATTTGCAGGAATGCCCTAGTTGGGTTTACTCATTGGAGCAAGGATTTCTCTATCAAGGTGTCGACCCAATTGCATTGTCCCATTTAAGTAAAGTTTCATGGCCTTCCTACCAACTATGGGCATTTTGTAGAAAATTGGTTCAACATCTTCAAAAATTCATTTGTTATGATCTTGGAAGAGTCTTCCATTAGAGGCCCAACAACTGAATATGTATTCAAGATAACCTTCAAAACAACCCAAAATAATTCCATTGATATATAGGTTTGTGATTGAATTTGAAACCAACATGTTAGGTATATCAATCTAACTACTTCACGTGTTTATTGCCAAAGTCCTGAGTATCATATTAAAGATTTCCCCTTGTCAAAGGGGTCTTGGTTACTTCATAAAGGGGGGGTGTTTCACACCCCCACCAAGGTTGTAAGCACCCAGAGACATGTTTTGTCCCTATTGGATCGTATTACTTTTGTAATCACCTTGTTTCATGCAATTGGGTCTAAGGGTGTTGATATGGATTGGATCATTATATTATTTGTCATGTATCTCGATGCTTTATGTGTGAAAAAATTGTAGGAATCAACTTGTAGGGCCATTTTAGCGACTGATCCAAATTTGGAAATTTGGGTCCAAAAAATCGTCTAAAATATTTTGGAGCCAGTTTGAGGCATCAAACGACACTTTTTTATGGATATTCTACACACCAAGACCTTTCCAATGGTGCAATAATTGCCTCAATCAAAGTTCTTATGCGAAAGTTATGCCTCTCGCAAGTTGACCTACCGTATTGATCACCATGGTGCAAGTGGATGTCATGTTAGCCCACATTACTTAAACATGTGAAGCTAGCCACGTAGTGGATTTTCTAGAACACTCTAGAAGGTCCAAACCTTATCACTAATTGAGGTTTGAGGAAGTCAATACCCTAACCCTAGATGGCCATCAGGCTAAGTTAAATATCAGGCTGCTAGGAGGAGAAGGGGTCAATTCTATGTTATTGTATTTTGTTCCATAACATAGCATAACAAATGGAAGTGGGAAATTATAGAGTATAATAGAGGGGGCTAATTTTCCATAGCAACCTAATGGACCACATGTTTTTGGTAACTCCATAGAGAGTGTCTTCTCATTTGTACTTGCATTATTTCCATACCAGAGAAAAGAGAGCAGAGCAACCTCACCTTTTAGCTGGGCTTTCTCCCGTAAGGGTTTCCCAGAGAAAATATTTGTGTTATTTTTTGGATGGTGTGCGATTGTACTTTACTGCTCTCTATTTTCTACATTTGATCAATTTCATGCATAAGAAGAAAATCAATAACTAAAGATTATAGAATCTAAAGTAATTTAAGCTTCATAGTGTAGATTTAGTGTTTTATTTATCATATACGTTGTGATGAACTATTCCAGTGGAATATCCACGAAAGTTTATAGATAGAGTGTTGTCAATGGTATACCCTAATTACTATATTATACCAAGTTCAACAACACATTTATAATATATAATTCATATGATGCAAGTGAGCTCACCTGATTTCTTTTTGTTATGCAATTGCTTGTATAAATACAATCTCATCAAGATGTTGCCATACCATTTGGCTCAACAAGTCAACCCCCAAAAGCATGCAAGTACAACAAATCATCCTACACGACACTTAGGAAGCGTACATCAAATACATATTAGATCCATAAATCAAGGGTTCAAGTGGTTTGTAGCACAAGCATGTACACTAGATTGACACCATCTAACCTTGAAAAGATGATTCGTCTTGAAGCATGTGTGGCTTGACACTATCTAACTCTTAATGCGATGAAGGGCTAAAGGGAGTGCTGAAGAACATTGATATTGTAATTGAATAGTGAAAAGACACTAAAAAGCTAGCACAAGAGACCATAATTTGTAGACCAATTGAAATTTCCAAACTAAAACTTGTAATGAATATAAAATACAATAATAATAATAATATATAATCTAATGGACATAACCTAACTTTGGGGCACAACCCTTCACTTTTGTGACTAGTCAATGCATACTAGTATACAGTCACCAGGCTCATTGTTATAATCATATCTCATTCATCCATTATCAACTATATATAATTATTTACATCCTATATGGATTTGAACTCTTTGTCCTTCTTATGTTGGATATTTTTGTAAATGAAATATTCTTCATTACATTTATCAGAGCTTGAACCCTTTTGGTTCATTACAAAAATCTATCAATGGAGAAGTTGCATGTAGAGTAAAAAATGGAACCAATTGTTCACTTAATATATAAACTCATTTGTAAAGAAAAATCATACGTGAAATTTACTCAATCAAGTTTAACTACAAGGATAAAGTAGGTGCATGGCAAGGCCAACTGAATTTGAATGAAATTAAAGAACTTAAATAAGTTTAGCAAGGGAAAAAGAAACCACTAGGAAACTGAAATTGGATTTCAAAATTGGTCATCATCTATGCTATAATATTCATCACTGAACTTCTATCTAGCGCACACAATCACCTATGAATTCATCAAGGCACAATACTAACTACTACTAAAACTTGTGAGCACAAAGGCATCGATTAACTAAATAAGCACCAAAAAAGTGATCAATAATTCCTTTTGCATCTCTACCTCTCATACATTTGAGATTTGTCACTAAAGATCTAAGATAGTGTTTGTGAGGAAAGAGAGTTGTCGCATAGCTCTATGGATTTTTGGATATTGTTGAGCTTGGTTGTTTGCAAAGCACAAAATATAAGGTCCAACTCTGCTGCCAAATTCAAACTATGTCGGGGCATCATATTTGTAGTGTGGGTTTTTCACTTTGCACTATTCATAGACATACCCCTTTAGAGGTGGGTGTGAAGAGTATTCATCGTACACTCTCCATACATGACTTGCATATTGATTAAAACAAGGACATTCCACTTATCCTTGCAACATATTGTTTTTGTTGGCTTACTCCCCTTTAAGTCACCTTGTGTTATCCTAAGCACGTGATGATGGTGCAACCATGTGATGTCTAGCTCTTTGATAAGGCCCCCTTATCCTTTGTCCCACTTTGTCTTAAAACTAGAAGAAAAATTAAAAAATAAATAAATAAAAACTAAAATAAAACACAAAAATAAAATCTCGGTGGGTTAGCTCGAGTGGATGAGTGTTGTGGTTATAATGCAAGAGGTCTCAGGGTCAAGTCCCTGGCCAACTATATTGTTGATATTGTTGGGCCTCACTTGATGTTCCCACCGGGTTAGGCCTCGTAATTAGGGTTGATGGTTTACCTTGTTTACCATCCATGGATCACGGGGAAGTACTCAGAGGGTTTTCTGTCAGGGTTTCCTTGAAAAAACAAACAAACAAATAAATAAAAACAAAAAATGCAGGAAATAAAGAGGAGGTTGATTCTCGAAATCACCCCTCCCCCTCTCTCCCTCTCCTACGCCCCCCACCCCCCTCCTATTGCTTGTGTTTTTTTATTTTGGTTTTTAATTTGTATTTTTCAATTATTTTTATTTTTTTGGGGGGTTTTTAAACATTTTTTTTTTTAATAAATTTAATTTAGGGATTTGTTTTGATTTAAAAAAAAAACAATTGTTCTCTCTCTCTCTCTCTCTCTCTCTCTCTCTCTCTCTCTCTATATATATATATATATATATATATATTCTTCCTCGAAAAAAATCGTATCTTCTATTATAAGCAAAAGAAGTTACATTTTGAAGGCGCAAAGCGCATAAAACAAAGATGACTCAGAGAAAAGACTTCCGCAACTGCCAAAATGATTGAAAGAAAAAGGGGCGTAGAGAAGATCCCACAAAGATCTACCAAGAGAAACACCAAAAGACTATCTTATGTCATCTAACACGTATCTAAAACAATATCTATGATTATCTATTGATCATAAAAGGAATAGGAATTGCTAAAAATAAGGATTCCAGAGCCGAATTCCTCCAAAAACAATCGATTTTTAGAACTTGCTAAAGCTTACTCGGATAGAGAATCTGTCTACGTATATAACTCCCTGAATATATGCTTGTAGGAGATTGTCTGAAATGAATCTGAGATTGTTTTCAGAAGACGATCGATATTAATTAGAACATTATTCATAATTTGAGTTGCCCCCAACATCTAGTCAATGACCAATTTCGAATCACCAAATACCTAAATCTTTAACACTCCTTGGCCAAAAGCATACTTCATCAATCCATAGAGAGCATTGAATTCACTAAAGTTATTAGATACAACACCCAAACAAACTTTCCCTATTACATAATGGTTGTCACAAAATAAAAGGATAAATTTTCTACCACAAAAATGATCCTACTCTTGAGAAGCCCCATCAAAAAATCTCCATGGAGAAGACTGGTCAATTTCCACTGGAGAGGGGCCCAGGTCCGAGAAACAAATTCTGGAGACTTGAAATGATTCAACATAACCAATACTTGTTGTGCTATCTAGAATGATGACCTCCCTTTACCTTCAAATAGACTACTATTCGTGGTTATCCAAATTCCCCAATCAACAATAGACGACAATGCCCTACACTTCTTCAGCTGAGGATTGGTGAAGAATTCCAAACAACATTCATTCATAGACTCTTTATGCCACATAGGAGGAAGGCCCAATTCCTCTAGCTCTGCCCATGCAAAGTTGTATTTGAATGGAGAATTGAACTTCCCCAAGGAGTAACCTATATCAAGATAAATTGGAAAATGGTTAGAACACCTAACCTTCCCAACTCAAGCTCGAACAATACCTGCATTCTGAATAAAGTTATGGTGAATCAAGAACCAATCCAATCTCTTTGAAATCCCATCTGGCTCTCTTATGTTGTTTCCCTAGGTGGGTGATAAAGCTATAGGTTCTACATCAACAAGACCCGCCAGTTCAAATTTGTTAAGGGGTAATTTAGCTAACACATACTCTCTAGAACAAGAACCCCATATTTCCTCCCAGATCATGGTGTGATTCAGATCTCCTCCAATGATTAGTGATTCAGATTGAATAGAATATGACCCCAACACTCTATTCTAGAAATCCTCCCACTACCTAGCCCACATAAGGCCCATACATATTAAGAAGAGAGAAAGAACAATCCATCTCTTTACTATACAGTTCTGTATACAAAGTAGAGGGAAGAAAAAAATAGTTAAAAAGGAAATTGTTTGCATTGAACCCTGTAAGCAAGCCACCTGAGAGACCCATTACATCATTCCTAAAAAATGTATAACCCAACAACATCTTGGCCAACTCAACAATTATTGGGCTACTTGGGCCCATCAGCTCCTAAATGAAGATCACATTCGGCTTATTTGGGTCCACAAATTGTTTGAGGGAAATCTTTTTGGTCCTTCCCCCTAGGCCACACATATTAGCTAATAGGATTTTCATGACGAAGGATCTAGGGGTCTACATCTTGTTCTAAGTATCCCTGAGATTAGTCGTTGTCTCCCTTGAGAGACCTCTCGAGAGGCCTACTCTTGGGCATGCTTAATAGCTAATTTTTTACCAGCTCTAGTTGGGCCTAAATCTTTAAAGAAGTCAAAACCCAAACCTCCAGATGGGTTGAATACAATTGGATGAGGCCCAGGGCATAGGTTGTAAGGATCCCTCCCAGAGGAAGAGGAAGAGGATCCTAACCCACCCGACTTCGATCTAAGAGGCTTTCCCTAATTAATAGACTCAATGACCCTACACAAGAGTCTTCCCCCGAGGATGACCCACCAAAAACCAACTCATATTTAAATGATGAATCTCTCCCCATAAAAGACCCAACAACAGGTTCACAATTGATAGGATACAAGCCCTTAACTGGAATAACATCTCGGGATTCAAGAGGACGAGAAGGAGAAGACATAGAATTACTTAAAAAAGTCTTGAGATATGCGTTTTTTAACCAAATCGCTTCTAATATAGTCCATTGCGAAGGGGAAAGGTCAAATTCAACACATAATCCTTCCTAAAAAAAACCTTTGCTTGGATTACCCAACCCCATTTGGACTTTCTGCGCAGAACCGTCCCCAACTTCATCCCCTTAGAATTTTTCTAAGGAAGCCTTTGAAACCAACTATATTGGATCCTTACTTGCCAACACCAGACTTGACACTGATAAAGACTTATCTTGTTGCTGAGACAAAGGATTAATATTGGAAGAGACCTTTGGCACTAGTTGCTCTGCTGCAACATGCTCATGAACCAAATTTGAGATTTTAAAATGAAAACTGTAGGTATAGTCCTTGACAACATGACCCACTTTGTGACACTGAACACAATAAAAAAGAATGTTGACATAGTGCATGGGTTGTATGTACTTTATCTCTCTCAACATTAGGTCTATAGATTCATAAAGTCCATTCCTAGGATCAATATTGACCAAGATCTGTGCAATCGAGCGAACACAACATGATTTATACTTGTCATCCAACAAAATAAAAGAACCCGAGACTTCATCTATGGCCTTAAGCGCATTGTCATTCCAAAACTCCAAAGGCAGGTTTGGTAACTTAATCCAAGTTGGCCAATTCGATCTCATCTCCTCCTTAGCTTTGAATAAGAGATGTCAGGGCTTGGTTGCAAGAAGTTTCTTGCTCAAATACCAATGACCCGAAAGGATTTTGGTGGTGTCAACTTTCTCATGAAATATAATCCCAATCCAACCCCTGTAAAGCATGTGGTAAATGGGGTCATATCCTAGAACCATCACCCATGTCTCTTCCAACCACGAACCCATAGTTGTTGTTGAAACCCCTCTGCCACAAAACTTATCGACTAATGTGAAACCATCCATTTCTATGATCTGAGCCACCCTTAGGTCCTTGCCTACCATACCACACTACTTCACAAACTTCCTTCCCCCCCCAGATTTGTTGTGCATCAGACTCAAGGGGCCACCCTGAATATCCTCTTCCATGGGATTATTTCCAAGAGACAAATGCCCACTACTAGGTATGCCACCTCAACACTTCCAAGAGGAGCCTAAATGCCATCCAACTACCCAAAACAAAAATGAGAATGTAACGAACCCGTGTCTTGTCCATGAAACAAAGGGTTTAGGCCTGAATCCCCAATCGTTCAATCTGATGCCTGATAGGGAGAATATAGATTCAAACCATGGCCAACTGGCCCACAAAGAACAAAGGAGGCCACGCTACCAAGATCACTTAGAACCCTTGCATGCACCCTCGAGAATCCCTCCTTTGACAACTGACATAAGACTTTGTTAATGCATGGATTCGTAAAGATTTGTTCTTCGATCAAGGTATCCTCAGAGTAATCCACGAGTCAACAATAATTGTCCATCGTACCCTCCTAAGATGAAACCTAGACTAGACAGGGTCGAACCCTAAACCCTAGCTCCTTGGTCTCCCCTCCACACACACACACACACATTAAATTAAAAAAAAATGTTATGCATTTTTTTAAAAGGTGTTTTTATTTATTTTTAAACTTGCTTATATAGTTTTTTTTTCAATTTATTTATTTTTTCATGTAAATTAAAAAAAAAATCAAGTAATACCACTTTTGATTTAGGAACCATTTTTACTCTTTTTATTTGCGATGGAATCCGTTTTCAAGGCCATAGTTTGAATTAAGTCGTAATTTTAACTTCGAAAATAAAATTGGTGCTACTAAAAGCATTAATTTTTTAGATGATGGTCAATTTTCCACAATGGTATTGGTTGTCAAGGCCATGATTTCAAACATGTCATAGTTTTAACTACCCTCCAAAAAAGGCTGCTATTGATAGCACCATCTTTTGAAACAGGGGTAAAAATAGCCACTAAATGTGACCTCTAAAATATGAAAACTATGGAGAGTTCTCGTTAAGTTGGTAAGTTTGTTAGAAGAAGTTCTGCAAGGACATCATGGTTTATCATGTGTAAAGCAAGTTGTCAAAAAGGAACTAATCAATCAATATAATGTAGTGATTGGGATCATTCCAATTGTTGTTTATGAACCTTCAATTGAGGTAAATGTTGTGGTGAGTTCCATTGCTAGTATGGTAGTGAATCCAGAGCGTGTTACACCAGTGCATGAAATGGACTATATAATGGACACTATTGATAAGAAATGTTGAAAAGAGGACATAAACAAAGGAACCAAGTGAGGGAGATGAAAGTCAAACCAATGGGCCATTGCCCAAATGAATGAGAATAGAATGAAAAATACAAGAATAATTAGAGGTACAAATGTCCGAAAGACAAAAAGGATGAGAAAAATGATGGTAAATTAATTCATGGGAAATTTGTGATTTCCATTGTTAAGATTCCAAAAACTAGCAAGTCAAATGAAATGTCACAAGATATGATGAGTTAAAAAGAATTATCAGTAAGTGAGAAGGATATTGATGGTTTTGTTGAGATGGTTGTGATTAATCAACAATTCAAACAATTAAAAAAAAAAAATCTCAAATAAATCATGAAGGATTAACACCTCCCAAACTATTAACTTCACTCAACTATGACAAAGGCACATTTGATATGGCCGTTTTGTAGCCAAAAGTAGATAACACTGAAGGTGAAATCAAATCTAATGAATATGAGACCACCAAGGTTAAATTTTGTTTGGATAGGATGCCTATGGTTGATAATATAGAATAGTATAAGCAAATTAGTAATATGGTATCAAGAAATTTGTTACAAGCCACAATGAATGTCAAGATATTGAAAGGGATGGTGACTAATTTGGAAAGCTAGTTGAAGCATGAAACAATTATTATTATTTTCTTAACAGAAACAGTTAGAATTGTATTAATAAAAATTTCTACAACCTCACCAACATGAAGTACATAGCAAAAATTTCCAAATTCTATTTCCCGGGCTTATCATCCCATATTCAAAATTTACTAGCCTATTTTGCTAGATATCCAAGAATACTACATTCCATAAGCCCTTACATGAATATACTCAACCAAATTGTTGGCATAATAATAGACAAAATCAATACATGGTTATGTTGGATTTCGAGTTCGACTTCTTGTCACCATTGGTTGCGTTGTTGTTGTAGTCTTTTTCTTCTTCCCTACTATCGTCAAAACTTATTTGACAGATGTTGGTGTTGTTGTTAATCCCTCCATCCTTGTATTTTCTTGATCTGAAGGTTTTTTTTTCTTTACTTCCTTGGATTTATTAGCCTCATTTGCCCAACTTGCCAATAGAAAGGAGTTGGGGTGAGCCTAAATTTTTTTACCCAGGTCAAGTGAATCTGAATCCTTTACTTTTGAATGAGGAATTGGATTTGCTTGATTAAGAGGAATCTCCTTAGTAGACACACCATTGGGTTGGGGTTTAGTGTTTGGAGTTGTGGAAGAATCCCAACTGGTTTTTATAATTAGTTGATGATGTTCATGGGAGCCATCCCACCAGGTTGATTTACGCTAATGTTTCCTCTCCTTCATGTTCACTTTAGGGCACTGCATTATTATGTGCCATGTTTCAAAACAAGCCCTACATCACAGATAGATTCTTTCATAGTCCAAATTTTGTGTCTAGGAGTATTTTTTCTATTCAAAATAATTTCCACTAGAAACCCTTTACTAAAGTCCATTTCCACACAAATCCGAGCATATGAAGAAATATTGTGAAGATCAGTTTCTTTGCTTACAAAATGAAATTTACCTAGGCTGAGACGATTACATTAGGAGAGGGTTCACCCCAAAAATGCAAGGGCATATTTGGGAGACGGACCCATAGAGGAGATGAAGTATGAATAACAATCAAAGGGTTGAAACAAGGAGTCCAAGGCATCAAGCACAGACCTGAGTTTCTCGAAAACCAAGGGCCAAAATCAAGAATAAGATACCTATCTTCCACAAGATCAAACTCAACAATGAAGAATCCCTTTGCACAAGGATGAATGAACAAATATCCCTTAATCAGAGGCTTCCAATAAGATGAGATATATCCATGAAGATCAACTAGTTGAAGCCAAAGGCCATTGAATTGACATATTAAACCATTTTCCTGAAAAAAATCTTCTTCTTCTTTGGCATGAAAACCCATCTGAAGAGAGATCATCGGGGCTTCCGGCACTAAAAAAAGAACAGAGGGGGGAGAACAAGTTGGAACCGCATTTTTAGCATCATCCTTGAAGGACTTATAAGATTTTCCCGAGGGACCATTTGCAAAATATGCGTGCGACTGAGCATAACTGTGGCTCAAAATATTTTTAGATGCCATCGCAGGACCTACCATTGGCACGGAGAAAGGAAATAACAACCAGGAGAGAGAGAAGCAAGAGAAGAAGCATATTGCGACTAGGGAAAAACACTAGCCACGACAACATCATATAGGAGCGACATTTTGAAATCCTTAATTATTCAAGTAGGACCAATTTGTTAATAAGGAAAGGTTGATGAGTATTCAGGGTCTTGAGTAGAGGGTGATTTCTCTTGATGAAAACCCAAATAATAAAGATGTTGTAAAATCCTCGGTAAAAGAAAAATATAAGGAAATTCAACTCCTGAAATCCAAATTAAAGATACCAGGCTCATAGCATATTCAAACTAAGGAATTGTTGGAAGCACAAAAAGAAAATGAGTGATTTGCAGATCAAGTTTCAAAGTTATAGCAATAAAATCTTAGATCAGGTCATATAATTGACAAATTAAAAGAAGAAAAGGAAGTGGCAACATGGTGCAACCTAGCTCAACTACCGTCCACCTCAAAAGTGGAAATTATAAAGGTAGATGTCTTGTCGAAAGAAGGAGTAGAGGCAAAGTAAGTAGTAGGTTTGAAAAATAAAGTTTTTGAACTTTCATAGGAACTATTAAGAGCTAAAGCAAATGTCAAGTTGAAGAATGTAGATATTATGAAATTGAAATTGCAAATGGAAGAAAAAATATACTAATTAACGATTGTCATAAACAATTGGATGAAAGGGACAAAATTATAGTTGAAGGTACTCAAAGAATTGAGGACTTAAAGAAGTCCTTAGATGAAGTTGAAAATAAAGTAGCTGGAAAGAAGTTTATGGTTGGAGCAAAACATGTGATACAATATCAAATCATAATAATAATGGATAAACTTAGGGTTCATTATGATTGTAAGTGTTAAATATTTTACAATAATGCAATGCACACACATATTATTAACACAAAAAATAAAACAATTGCAATCAAACATATATACAAATATTTACCCTAGAAATCCAACCAAGAAAACTTTGAACAGTTTGTTTTACAGTCACACCTCTAATTTTATTCATCATACAACTTCATTGTTTACAATACAATATATAGGATCCCGCGACATCCAAAAAACCCCTAATCCATTGACCTAGATTATATTACAACCTTAAGTTCCTTAACTGGAAATAGAAAACAATGGGTTGAAATACCATGCGCCACTAAACCGCTAAAGGAGAAAAACCGCTCCTGTTAAAGGAGAAAGACCGCCCAAAAATTTGGTAAATAAACCCCCAATTTTTTAGGGACTCACAATCATGCAAAGAATATAACACATACCCAACATTCTCCCACTTATCATTTTATTTGCATACATGGGTCACATGCTTTCATGATCAACAATCTAGGGCATAAATGCCCATTGATTCTCTACATCAAGAGAACTTCTCAGTGCTCACAGACTTTGTTAATGAATCTACAACATTCTCCAAAGTGTCCACCTTCACCAACAACACCTTGTTCTCTTCAACCTTGTTTATGACAAAATGATATTAAACATCAATATGCTTTGTCTTAGAATGATAAGTTGGCTTCCTTGCCAAGAAGATTGCACTATGACTGTCACAATCTATCCGTACAACTTGTTGTACCAACCTAATACTTGAACACAATCTTTTTAACCATACTGCTTCCTTGCTTACATGAGTGGCTTCGATCTATTCATATTTTGTGGTTGAGAGTGCCACTACAGACTGTCTTTTTCTCATCCAACTGATTGCTCCTCCAAATAGGTTAAACACATACCCACTTGCGGATCTTTTGTGATCTAGGTCTCCAGCTGAATTTGCATCAACAAATCCATGTATGTTCAACACTCTGTCCAATCCCGCTTTTCCTTGGTAACACAATCCATAAGTAATAGTGCAACACGAATATCTGAAAACCCTATTTACTGTTTCCCAATGCTCCTTCCCTAGTTTTTACATGTATACCTACTCAAAACTCCCATTGCATGTGCAATGTCAAGTCTAGTATAGACCATTGCATACATCAAACTGCCAAGCACACTAGCATACATAACATGGGACATGTCCTCTTCCTCTTCCCATGTCTTCGGACACTATGGATAACTTTACACCTACAGGAATTTGGATCTTGACAAGTTTACATTCTTGCATATTAAACCTCCGCAATATTGATTCAACATATTTTCAAGTTTCTTGTTCACCCAATTTCTTTTAATTTCCATGCTAAAAATAAAATTTGCAGCACCAAGATATTTCATGTCAAATTTAGAAGACAACTAAGTTTTTACATCATGTATAATTTACTTGTTGTTTCCTATCAACAACATATCATCCACATATAATACCAAATGAATAAGACGATCCTCTACTAATTTGAAATACACACAATGATTGACTTTGCTTCGTATGAAGCCAAGTCCCAATACATAAGTATAAATTTTTTGATACCACATCCTTGGTGATTGCTTTAACCCATATAGGAACTTTTTCAACTTGCATACCAACTCTTTCTTTCCCTTCACTGCAAATTCTTCTGGTTGCTTCATGTAGATTTCTTTTTCTAGATCCCCATGTAGGAATGTTGTATTCACATCCATCTATTCACTTCAAAATCAAAAGCAACAACAAAAGATAAAATAAATCTAATAGAAGTTAACTTCACAACAAGAGAAAAAATTTCACCAAAGTCAATTCCCTATGCCTGGGAATAACCTTTTGCTTCTAATCAAGCTTTGTATTTCTCCACTTTGCCTTACGCATTCAACTTCTTCTTAAACACCCATTTGTTGCCAATGGAATTTCTTCTAGTCTACAACTCCACTAGATCCCAAGCCTCATTCTTGCCCAAGGCTGCCATTTCTTCAACCATGGTTTTTTTCCAGAGTTTTCCATCCTTTGAATCCACTGCCTCCCTAACAGTTCTAGGATCATAATTAGTAATAAACAAAGCAAAATTTGAACAGAAATCGAGTGTAGTATACATTTTTATTTCCTTCTTTCTCGAACCGATCTCCTCAACACTGGAGTACGAGGCTCTTCTTCTTCTTCTTATTCATGTTCTTCTATAGAGTCTAATTCATTATCCTTCAATTCAAACTCTATTTTCCATGGTTCTTCCTCTCTTGGTAGGACTTCATGTTTGGAAACATCTTTGATTTTTCTAAATACCACATCTTGGCTATAAACTACATCCTTAGTTTATGGGTTCCAAATATTATAACCTTTCAGACCATCTTTATAGCCAACAAAGATACACTTTTCATAATTTTTGTTTAGCTTACTCATATTTTCCTTTGGAACATGTACATAAGCATCACAACCAAAAACCCTGATATGTGTCAGAGAGGGTTTCTTACCAGTCCATACCTCGTGTAGGGTCATGTCATCCAATGTTGATGAGGGTAATCAATTTACCAGGTAACATGCAATGTCCACTACCTCTCCCCAGAATTACTGTCCCAACTCGACATCACTAAGCATCCTCCTTGCTCTTTCCATTGGTGTCTTGTTCATCCTTTCTGCAACTCCATTATGTCGAGGTGTGTGTAGAGTCGTCTTCTTCCTTTCTATATCACATTTCTTACATAATTCCTCGAATTCATTCCCACATAATTCTTCGCCATTATCCATCCTCGACACCTTAATTTTCTTCTCTGTCTATTTTTCCACAAGATCCTTAAACTCTTTAAATTTGTCAAAGACTTTAGATTTCTTCTTGAGTAAATAAATCCATGTATTCCTCGAGAAGTCATTTATAAATGAGACATAGTACATAGATTTACCTAGTGATGGAATCATCACAGGTCCAAACACAACAATGTGCTCAAACTGTAAAATTCCTCCTACCCTTGTAGCACTAGAGGAGAATCTTACCCGATTATGCTTCTCATACAAGCAATGTTCACAAAAATCAAGATCTAGAGAGAAATTTGACATGCATTCTACCATACCTTTATCATGTAGTACTCAAAGCCCCTTTTCTCCTATATGCCTCAATCTTTGATGCCATAACATAGTCTTTTCTCTAGAGACTACATGAGTTTTTTCTTCTTTAGCTCCAATCTCAAGAACATCAGAACTATTGCACCTGCCACTAATAATGCTTCCAAGCAACTTATACAGATTTCCAATTCAAACTCCCCTCAACAACACCATTGCTCCTTGAACCATCTTGCAGGTTTCCTTTTCAAACATTGTTTTTACATCGACATTGTCCATCTTGCTTACAAAAATCAAATTTCTGGTAAATCCTGGGATGTGTAGAACACTAGGGAGTGTTCTAATCCTACCATCCATGAGCTTTAACTTGACTTTTCCTTGTCCTACGATTTTGGCTATCAAGTCATCTCCTAGAAAAGCATCACCCCCATCACACTTTTCATACTTGCAAAATCACTCCATGTGAGAAGTCATATGAAAGGATGCACCTGAGTCAACCAACCATGCTTCATGATCTGCATGTGTGCTTGAAGAAACCAAGTACACATCCTCTCCATCTGTGGAGGTTTTTGCTTCTGTAGAAGAGGCATCATCAGATCCCTTCCCTCTCTCAACACTTTTGGATCTACATTGTTTCCTGTAATTCCTTTCTTTTCCACATCTCCAACATACCTTTACGAATTTTCCTGGAGATTTAGATCTTCCTCTAGATTTAGATATCCCACTTTCGGAATTATTTTTATTTCTTTCCCAGGAGTGTCCTCTTACAAATAAGGCATACGTGCTCTAGCTTTCCATGTTTTTCCGCCTCATCTCCTCCGACAACAAGGATGAGACCACATCATCAAAACTTAAATTAGTTGCATTACTACCTATGGACAGAACAAAACTATCCCATGAGTATGGTAATACCACAATAATATGATACACTTATCTTCATCATAAATCTTAATATCAATTGACAATAATCGACTTACCACATTATTGAAGGTGTTCAAATGATCTGTTAGCGAGTCTTCATCTTTCATCCTCGAGTTGTACAACTTCTTTTGCAGGAAAAGTTTGTTTACCAAGGATTTAGACTGATATAAATCCCCCAACTTATTTAATAATACCTTGGTTGTAACTTCCCCTAACACATTCAATAACACTGAATTTGAGAAACACAACTAGATTACAAGGGGTTCAACTTCACTAACATCTAAAATCGACCTTAAAGATCTGAATTGTATCATAAGTACTAAAATATAGATACTCTCAATATATTTTAAACAAGAAGTACATGGTGACTTTTCAAAATGATTCTAATAACAAAGTTATTAAGTTAAGTGATGCATGTCTTGAGATTCATCTTAGTAAATTACATACGATTGGCATCTTAGTTCTGTATTAAAATATACACTTTTGGCTTAGCTTCCTCTCCCTCCTTTATGCACTATGCCATTTATGTAAATATATGATTTAAAAGCTAAATACAACTATGGTATGTTTTACAATTATTTCTATAACTATAAATCTCTTACCATTTATGTGTATCCCATATTGGTTTCGAGGACAAGTCCACATGGTCAAAATGCTTACATGCCATGAAGCTCAAGCTTATAAAGATGATCCCACAAGGATCTTGATCTCTCGTACCAACATAATGTTAAATTTGGCTTCCTCCTTTTGTGTATGGTATGTTTTATAATTATTTCTATAACTATAAATCTCTTACCATTTATGTGTATCCCATATTGGTTTCGAGGACAAGTCCATCATGGTCAAAATGCTTACATGCCATGAAGCTTAAGCTTATAAAGATGAACCCACAAGGGTCTTATCTCTTCCACCAACATATTGTTAAATTTGGCTTCCTCCTTTTGTGAATTATTTCTACAACTACAAAAAGCTCCTCTACTCTAATATATTCTATTTACCAACAAATTGTTAAATTTGGCTTTCTCCTTTTGTGAATTGTTTCTACAACTACAAAAAAAACTCCTCTACTCTAATATATTCTATTGTGTATACCTTTCATGGTTTTATTTTAA
>ML798633.1:475608-489554 GCA_009831015.1 Picea engelmannii | reverse complement strand
AATATACTTTATTGTTTATATCTTTCATGGTTTTCTTGAATAATATGTCATCTTCATCTCTAACTATGTTTTTATTGATTTATTTTAATGGAAGAAAAATTCAAAAACTACAAAAAAACTCCTCTACTCTAATATATTCTATTGTGTATACCTTTCATGTTTTTTTTTTTTAAAGAATATGTTCTCTATTTTAATATACTTTATTGTTTATATCTCTCATGGTTTCCTTGAATAATATGTCATTTTCATCTCTAACTATGTTTTTATTGATTTATTTTAATGGAAGAAAAATTCAAAATCATTATTAAAAAGCAATTGTTTATATCATTTTGTCTTTCATCTTTAATTATATTTTTACTAATTTATTTTCATTTAAAAAGAAATTCTAAATCATTATTAAAAATAAATTACACATATATCATTATGCCTAATAATAATAATAATCTATTTTTTAAGGTCAGGGCCAAGCCACATCAAATTGGTGTATGAGACCCCATTGTTTGTAGGACAAGCTCATAAGCGATAAAGATTTAAGATAAAGTTCATAAACACATATTCTTAACCATTGTTTGTGGAACAAGCTCATAAACACATATTCTTAACCATTGTTTGTGGGACAAGCTCATAAACACATATTCTTAACCATTAAACCCTCTCATATAATTTTGTATTCATCTATAACCATATTTTTATTGATTTATTATATTTTCACTGTAATTTTATTTTTTATTGTATAATTTTCATTAAAAAAATAAAAAATCAAACTATTATTAAAATATGAATATTATAATATGCTATCCTCCTATTTAACTATGCTTTTATTATTAAAATTTTCAAAAATAATATTTAATATATTATTTTTTAAGAATTTATAATTATATATATAAATTTAATGAATTTTACTAATTTTCAAAATATTAAGATAATATTTTTATAAATAATTAAAATTTATATTTTTAAATAAAATAATTTTATTTTACCCTTTTTATAATAATTTATTTAAAAAATCAATTAATTATTTAAAAATATAAAATATAAATTTTATAATAAACTTTAAATTTTATATCAATCATAATTATTATTTTATTTTTATTTGAAAAATAAAAATTAAAAATTATTATTAAAACATGAATCATAGACACTTTTAAATGTGACTTAATATTGATAGTGGAAAATAAAATGGACTAATCTCCCTTTTGGACGTAAGTAAGTAGGGACAAACAGAACATATCTCGAGAACAAAAGATATGAACCAATCGGGCCCATGTGAATCCTGCCGCGCCAACTGGCTCCGGTGAGAACGTGTGAGATCGACAGGCAGGCTAGAAATCTCGAAAAACTAATCTGCAAATCTTATTTTTTTTTAAACCAGTTCGAGAAATCTTCAAAATCTCGAACTTTAAACGAGTTCGAGAAATCTTCAATGAGTTCCCTTTATAAAGTCAACCAGCCCTTCACACCAAATACACGCTATCAACAATCAAACTACCACAGACGAAAAAATCCAAAATTCCTTCTTCACTTGCACACTAACTAAATCCATGAACGAAGGCTTTGGCACAGCATAACCCACAAAATCTTGCACAAATTTTAACATAAACAGCCAGTAAACTCTGGGGCACAACCTGAATTTATTGGCTGGATTACTGGATTTTGGATCCAAGGAGCAATTGGGGCAGCAAGGAATCAGGATGAGAACAGCCTTGGTTTACACACTGGCGGGCATTTGCTTCATTCTTTTCCTCACATTTGCCAACAATAACAAGAGAATTCATAGTCCTACTCTACACAGGCGCAATGGCCCTGGAAGGCGCTTGGTGGTGCGAGTGAACCATTCCAGAATAGCCTTCGATCCCATTGTTTCCGATATGGAGCTGCGCCGCGAGGACAGGGATTGGGAAAGCGAGTACATAAAGCAACACCACCCGGAACTATTACAGAATTCTTCGTATCTCGTTAGTGGCAAAGGATGGCACGATGACCAAAACCATTCAGAGGTCCATGATGCCTGGAACGAGCTCCATTCTCCCGACTACGGGGATGAAGATTATTTGAATGACCACGAGAGATTTAACATCACCCATCGGCTCCTAGCTCTGTTTCCACTTGTTGATGTGAAGCCCCTTGATGGGTTCATCAGTCTGGTAGAACTAGAGGACTGGCATGTTCAAATTGCTGTCAAGAGGTTGTTGCATCGCACGGATAGGGAGTTGGAGTCCGTTGATGCAAACAAGGATGGCTTGGTCACACTCAAGGAATATCTCCGTCATCTTACAGACGAGGAATTAGGTAAGACGCTTCCTTCTCCAATTTTATTTTTTTATGTTATTAATGTATATTTGGGGTGGATCTGGATATGAGAAAAGCTAATAGAGTAATGTAGATTATGGTCTGGACAAAGTACTTGTCGTGGGTTGGAGTGGGTTTTTAAGATCTGGTTATTTTATGGCGCTGAACTACTGAACTGTTTTGTTTTGCTTTTTCTTTTTAATTTTTATACTAAATTTGTGTTGGCAAAGCTCTCAGATGTAACTCCATGTTTATTAGGCACCTTCATTCTCACTGTGATTTGGGAGGTTCACCCGGGCCTCTTACAAATTTTCAATCGCTATAGCAATCCTGATGACCATGGGCACTCTCCAAATCACCTGCCCTCCCCAAAAAGGATTGAACAAACCCTACTGCAGCTTGACCACTAAAGCAAGCCCATTGCTGTAATGACGAATCACAACATAGCCTATGGACATTTTGGGAAATCCGTCAAAGCTGCTTCAAATGAAACTCATCATTAAGTATGTTGGTTATGGGATCAGTTCTTGATGGGCAGCTGAGAACAAATGAAATATAAATTAGACTGATATTGCAAAAGCGGGTTTGTGTAGATTTTGATTGCTTGTGTGAATATAATGTGTGGTGGTTTGATAACATATGTAGGACTTGATCTGTTCCATCCAATCCCTCTTCAGACCATTTGCACAACGGCCCTCACCTCACCTGCACAATCATAATCGATGATGTGATTTGGGTCTGACAAGATAAAAGTCACAACTTATAGCCGAGACCTGTGTAGGTTCCAAATCAAATAACAATCTGACCGCAAAAGTATTAACATCTTGTAATATACTACATGAACAATCCACAGATAAATGACTTCCTCAACCAAGCTTTTGTCAATCCTACAATATGTGCTTCATTGATATTTCCATATGTGTTGCTCTCAGTCCTATGACGATTTATCTATGCCTTAACCTTGATGGCATTAGAGGTCTCTTGAGCTTTCTTGTTCCAGCAATCGTGGCAAGGACCGAAGGCTATTTAGTATTTAATATTTATAATTTATATATCTATGGAGTATAGGTAATTAGCTTTGGTAGACAACTACGACTACCATGGGATCTGTCTTATCTAGATATTCAAAATACCTGTCCTTCAGCTTTGCTACTCTTATAGTGGCATAAAAGTTCACAGTTCTCAATTCTGTTGTTGAGAAGCACTGTCCATGGCTTTACAATACTTGTTCTTGGAAAGAGAGGGTGGTGGGGGGTGAACAATATGGTTACACAAACAAGTGCTTATTTTACATTTAACTATAAATCTAAATATGTTGTGCTTTTATTCAAGTTGGCATTGAAGGAGTCAGTTTAAGTGGGATGGGTCATTCGTGCTTTGTTATTCTTGTACAATTGTTGGAATTCTCCTAGGGGTGTAATAGGGGGCCGAAGGGCCCATTAGAGTAATAACAATGGAGGCCATTCAATGTAAGGTGGACGAGGTCCACTATGATTGTTATTATTATATAAAGCCCATTATAGTAGTTAGTATTGAATAAACATAATGTGGCCTCATTAAAGGAGGTCCATTAGGTAGATATGAGGTTGTTATGATTAGAGTTCTCTTGTTAACTATAAATAAGGATGGAGTCCTCCTTATGATGTGTGGAATTTATTGTATTTAGAGCTTGGTTTATTGAGAGGTCGCCCAACCTTAAGAGGCAATTGAATAGGAGTAGATTCTTTCCATAAAAGGATCAATTATAAGGCGTTGCCCTACCTTAAGGGTATTTTGATATAATGAAGTAAAGGGGATTTTCGATTTTATTTTTGAATATCTTGTATGTGATAGCATTTTCGGATCTAATGTACATAACAATTGGTAAAAGCTCTTTCTTGGGCCCAAAAGAGAGAATTGTTTTCTTCTATTTTATAGGTTTTCAAAGGGATAGAAAGGGATGCGACACTCATATCAATTCTTGTAGCTTGTAGAGAAGAATCTGAAGAAACCAACTATATATTTGAGTTCCTCTCGGAAAAACACCCAAGTTAACAAAAAAAATTCGTCAAAATCGAAGTTCCGAAAGTGAAGATATTGCTGATTTAGAATCAGCTGTTTTAGGCTTTTTCCACGACGACTACGCGAATTGCAGAGCAAATATCTTTTGACAGGGTGCTTAGATTGCAACCAGACTAATGCAATTGGATAAAAGGTTTACAGGGGTTTGATTTGGCATATGATATGTTATGCTTGCTATCTATATCTAGTGTGTTACAACCCTTGCAAATTTCTGCCCTCAAACCCTAACAGAACTAAAGAATGGCAATGTCAAGGAACATAACATGGGAGGAAAATAATAGAATCTTGTAGGATCTAATGAATAGATTCGATAGGTATCAAAAATATATGATGAAGACAATTAAGGAGACATTACATGCATTTAAGGAGAAAGACATGCCTGGTATATGGACAATTGTAATTTATGGGAAAACAACTACCTCTAGCTTCTATTTGATGACTCTACTCCACCTTATGTAGAGAACATTGTTCCAGGAAGTCACGAGTTGGTTACAAGGACCAATTTTCAGCTTGCTTATGCCCCAGTAGTAGCTTTCCTTCCAGATCTACATGTCCTTTTTTAGTTATGTGGATGATTTTTTGGATATGGCTAGGTTTATATATTTGGATCCACTTGACCATGTTAGGCATTTGGATCACCATTCTTTGCTAGGTATTGAACTCGAGTATCTTCGGTGGGGAGTCAACATGAACACTTGGACATGGGACACGAGTTTATGGATGAGCTCCTTGGATTACTTCAATATTGTAGTTATTTCTTGCACGTGGAACTTTGGCTACTTCAACTGTAATATAACTAAACTATATTACCAATATGTAATAATGTATAAATCATTTATGTTGTACTAAGAAGTTATATAGATCATTATTCGACATTTATCATATTATAATTAATGATAGTCGTACATTTTCTGAAAGGACATGACTTATCAAACCTTATGTGTATTTATACACGTTCATTGTACTCAATCAATCATCAATCTCATATATATTCATATAATCAATAAATATTATTTAATATGGATATATGATATTTCTTTATGTTGCATTCATGAATGATTTCATGAAGTGAACCATTAGGTTTGCTTCAACTGGTATTAGAGCGGTTGTTTCGCAAACCTGTGGTCAATTTTTAATTTTCTTGTGGTAATAAAAATTTACAAGCTTGTGGCATGTTGCCGCCTTTATACACACTTGGGTAATGTGGAAGAAATCTTCAATCCACTTAGTGTGTCCTTGGGGGCAAATCTTGAGTCAAGGTGCTGTCACTTGATCCTCGATTCCTCCGTCTAGGCCAACTCCTAGCGAAGCCAAGGGGGGTAGTCCCTAACAAAAATACTAAGGCTTGAAAGCTAGTTTAAGTACAAAAGTAAATCTAGGAGTTTATTGCAAATAAAGACAAATATATCAAAGTAAAGCTTTCACTAGCAGCATATTCATTCATTCATAAGATAAAAGCTTGGTAAGAAGAGATATTCAATATACATGGTACTTGCACAAAAAATGGTAAAGGATACAATTATCTGCAAGTAATGAATCACAAGCTTAATTAGATAACCACAACTATAATGAATGAAAGTTAACTCTTGCACATATGAAATTGTACCAATGATATGTGTAAAAAAAGAGACCAGTGCCTTAATGAGATCGTGGGTTGCTGAGTGAAACGCGTGTTTTATGATATTGCCTTTGAAAGTTTTAAAGTAAGTTAGTAAGATAAATTTTATTTGCTTGAGTTGAGATTGTAACAATAAAGCAAACTATACTAAATTTGGCCTCTAGAGAGGTTATCCCTTTAGCTCAAAGATTTGCAGAGAACTTGTCGAAACCCAAACTGTTTCACCAACAAGCCCATTAGAGGTGCCAGAGGTCCAACACGGAGGGGAACAAGCCCAAGGTATTCCGTGATACTTCACACACTCCCCTTAGGCTGTTCTTTGAACCAAACAATCGTCCTCTTTTGAGACTGTCCTATTACAACTACTCCACACTAACCAACTCGGTGTGTTTGAAACTTACTCCCAAAAGATCGAGGCAAGCTCGCAACTGGAAGGGTCAGGAACAAGCACCAGGAGTTGAGGGTAAGGTTTATTTTAAATAGAAAGTAAAATGCTGAAAGGAAATTGCGAAAATTGAAATGTTATGCTAATTACTAAATCCACACTAACCAGTCTCTTACAAGCAGTTGAGGGGATTGGTTTATTTTGCCAACAAAAAGTAAAGACAGAAAAGTAAAGTGTTTTCTAATTACTACAGTCCTCACTGTCCAACTTCTTGCGAGGAGCTGAAGGGACGAGTTTATTTGCCAAAATAAAACTTACTTGAAAAGAAAGAAAGCTAAACTAACAATTATAGTGTTACTTTGCCAAAATGAAGCTAATCTATGTGTTGTGGTTATGGTTGATTGATTGATTGTTTTAGATTACTTTTAGAATATGTAAGAACAAGGAAATGCAAGAAACCAAGAACTAAGCACACCACCACACCACCGATTTCCCAAAGGGGAAGACGAAACTGGGCACTCGGAGACCCACTTTTATTTATACTTTTTACAATGATCTCTTCTTCAAGAGATTAAAAGATCCTTATAGAAGTGGATCAAAAGAAAGGAAATAAAGCCTTATACAAATATTCTACTTTTTATTGGGTGACTTGTGATTTTGATTGAACAAGGTCATCAAGTAATACAAGGTTTCTTGAAGAGGTGAAGTTCTAGGCTTGTTCTTGAGGCTCAAAATGTTTTGACTTGGTCAAAATCTGCTAGAACTTCTCCTTGTTTTTGTAGCAACCTGTTAAACAAAACAGCATGTAACTACCACAAATCACTCTAATAAAGTACAAAAAAGTAAACACCTCTAAGCTTTGAAAAGTCTTGCAAAGTTTATTGAATGAAAGAAAGTGTTTTGAGAAGTTTTATGGTTTTTCGAAGAGGTTGAAGGGCTCTTAATTCCTTAAATGCTCCAAACTTGTCCAAATTGGACAAAGTTTCTTCTTGGCTGTCCAACAACTTGCAAAACATCTGCAAGGAAAATACCCCAAAAGATGCCCAAAATGACTTTGGGACAACTTAGGAGGTAGATCAAATCTACTTGAAAAATTTAGACAAATAACTCAAACTAACTAATGAACTAAGCAATTATGAAAACTTGGAATTTTATGAGTTTATGATGCTGTTTTGGGACAACAAAGAAAACACTTATAACTTTGTCAAATATTGCAATGAAGAACCTTACTGAAAGCGCCCCTTTACTAGCTTTAGATAGGAGAATTACTAAGAAAATGATACTTTCACTAGATCTAGTCTTTTGATAAAATTTTTAGCTTTCCCTAGATCTAGATGCCTTGCATGTAAATCAAATAAATTCAACTTTAAACTCAATATCAGATCTAGTTACATGCAAGTAGATCAAATAATAAAGAAAGTGTGTAGATGGAATTTATGAATGGAAGACCCTTCACTTGAGCTTGGAACTCCTCTTGGGCAATGGCGTCGCTTTGGTGGAGTGATTAAGGGATTGCCTTTTAGATTTCTTGAAGAAGGGGTAGATGCAATGAGCTCCACCAATTCTCCAAGTTGTTGAGATCCTGAAAAACTTCACAACACTTATACAACACTATCAAATAATTGGTGCTACGTACAAGGAAACTTCATGTCAGAATTAGTTATAGAAAACACATAATGCACATATAATCTCCAAATATAAGCAAGCAAATAGAATAAGAAAGCAACAATGCTTTTACTATGACCAATATTTAACAATATAAAGAAAGTACCATATGAAACTACATCACCTCAAAGACATAGCATTTTGACAATCCACAAAAGAGCCACCACACCAATGAATAGACCTCCAAAGCCTTTTGATTTATTCCAATAGCAAAACCCGAATTACAATAGAGAACATCAAGCCAAGTCCAACTCCCATTAATCATCCAATGGAGGGGTCGACTTTATTTTATAGCTCCTTGGGTGATAGATCCAAGGCAAGGGTGCGAGAGCCAAGTGAAGTGTGCATGCCAAGTGTGAGGGGCGCATGAGTAAAGTGGCAAGTGAGTGGGAGAGTGAGTGGACATCTCTCCACTTGAGGAGTGACTAACTCAAGTCATTTGAAGCACATGGGGGATAAAAACTTTCCACATGGATGAGGTAGGAGGAGAGGGCGAGTCATCCTTCTTGGGATTGACGCCTTTCCTCTAGAATCCGCCACATATGCCTGCAAGGGTGAGTTCCTAATCTTGGGATCTCCTCCCATGCCATCTCATTCAACTAACTTGCTATCTTTCCTAGATAGGTCGCCACCTCCTTCAGGAACTCAAGACATGAGGGAAACATGTCCTCAACATGTTTTCTCAATAATAGCATGCTGGACATGTTTTCTCAATAATAGCATGCTGATTTTTAATGATTTTTTGTCTTTTTTACCTTTTTGAGAGCAAAAATCATTTTTGAGTGATTAAAATAACGTTTTTTCCTCAACAAACGGGGGATAAGGGTTTAGGAGGTGCTCTGGTTTAGAAAACGAGCACCAACATGGCATATAACAACATATGATGCCTCTTTTAAGACTTTTTGTCTTTTACAATTGAAATTACCCGTTTTGAGGGAAATTTTTATTAACCGAAAAAAAAATAAAAATCCTAGGGGGGACTTGGCACATTTCCATGAGATTCTAGGAGGATGATTAGCATGGTAATATACATTAGACACTAGGCCTAGAAGACCAAGCTAAGGCCTAACCATGAATATATACTCTAGCTTTGGAGGAATTGAGTTAAAAAAACTTGGAAATTATAAATCACTTGGGCAACAAAATATAATTAACAAGTAAAAAAAACACTCAAGTAGTAACTCATGTCTAAGTCTTAGGAGGCTAAACCTTTTACAAAAACTCATCATGCTACACCTCTTATTACAATTCCCTACAGGTGGTAAATTTTTTTAAAAAGGGCCATACTGGCCGGCTGGACTTCTGAACTTTGAATTTTGAACAAGTAGTTGTTCAATCTTTGGCAGCTCAACTGCAAGTCCATTCTAGTGCAACTTGGTGGATAACATGGCCCACTCTTCAAAAAATTGGTTTCAATTGGTTGGCCTCTGGTCAAATTTATTTTGCTAGTGGCATTTAAAAAAAAAGAGGAAAACAAAAAGAAAAAAAAAAGGTTTTGCAATAATTCGAGAATTGTGGCCCACTCTCTATTTCTATAATAAGAAATGATCCATGATCAAAAGATTCCATAGTTGGCATAAGTTAAGTGAATTTTCGAGGGAATAACTCCTGAGGAAACCCACCAAGTACTTCCCCTCATTTCGAGGATGGTACCCAAGGTAAACCAGATTTTGTAGAAAGCTGAGGCTTTTTCAATAACATGCTTATTTAAGAGCCAAACATGTCACTTGTGGGAATTGAACCTGGGTGGGGGGAAACACCCCTCAACACAAACCACTCGGGCTAAACCCAATTGACACACACACACACACACACACATATAAACACCAACGTAAAGAAAGGTTGTGCAGACATATCGGGATTGTGAAGAATTTTTTTGAATTGAGAACAAGTCCTCACTTTGGTTTACATTAGAGGTAAGGAGATCATTGCAAAGAAAAAGCCAATATTTATGATATAGGCATTTATTTTTGCATGGAGGAATAAACAAAAGAAATATAAATATCTCTTTACTTTTTTTTTTCCAAGAAAACCCTCGAGTGCTTCCCCATGATCCATGGATGGTAAACTGTCGGCCCTGCTTACAGAGCCTAACCTTGAGGGAATCAAGAGAGTCAAATCCGTGACCTTCCCAACTTTGGGGAAGAGATAAGAGGTCTCACATCTGGCTCATAACTACTTGAGCTAACTCTTGGGGCTAAATATAAATCTCTCTTTACATGGAGAAAAGAAATATACATCTCTCTTTAGGTGGAGGATAAGACATTTTAGACATTGTAAGAAGTCACTACGTTCATTTCAATTGACATTGTGAGAAGTCACCTAGTTCACTTCACTAGGTTAATATAAGTATGAGTTTTATAAGAAGTCACGTAAAAGTGAATAATGTGAAAATATTGGTAACTTGAATAACGTGAAAAGTTGTAAATGAAAAGTGAATAATGTGAGAATATTGGTAACTTGAATAACGTGAAAAGTTGTAAATGAAAAGTGAATAATGTGAAAATATTGGTAAAAGGTAGAAGTATTAAAAGGATATAAAAGAAGAAAATATTAAAGTTTATAAGGGATTTCTTGTTAAAGTAAACAAAGGGTGAAACTGTTTACGTTATTGAGATATATTCTTAAGAAGGTCAAATATTATTATCAAACATATATTCCAAGGTTTAATTAAAGGGTTATAAAATTAATCCCTTAGTTTCAATCAAGAGAAAAGTCAAAAGTCTAAATGAAGAAAGAAACCTATTGTGAAGGCTAAAAGATAAGGTCCATCATTATTTTAAATCCAAGTCAAATTTTGGTGAAAGATAATATATAAAGAATTATAAAGTGTGCCAAGTTAAATTTAAATTTCAAAATTGAAGGCATTATTTAAGATATATAAGGAGGTATTTGTTTGAATTTGTGTGAATATTTAAAAAAATGAAAAGTGGATTTTAATAAAGAAAAGGAAGGTAGGTTTTCTAACATAAGAAGTTCAATCTTGGGCATTGGAGTATTTAAACTCAAAGGGACTATTTTAAGAAAGGATATTATTATTTCTATTTGTTTGCACACTAAGAAATTTTTTTGCACCGAGAGTAGCGAGGTGCTCTGTAGCCTAGTATGGGGGAGATGTTGATGCGTTAGTGTTATGTTATGTTTGATAATGCTACATTAAAAAAAAGTTGGCTCAATTAAAAAAATAACAATAATAAAAATAAAGTCGGCTCAATTAAAAAAACAAAAAAGCAATTACACACACAGTGTAAAACTTGACATGGAATGAAATAATAAAAAAAAATTACACCTTAAGAAATTGGATCCCTCTCAGTGCTTGATAGATCCAGGTTTAAGATGGATCTACGTTTGTATTAACATCAACTTGGCGAATCAATTGTTAATTCTAGGGTCAAGTATATTTGTAAAGAAAGACCCTAGAGGCATGGAGCAATTTGAAATTTAAGACTTACAAAAATCGATTACATATCCCAATTCAGTGTTGCGAATATCTATAATAATACTGACATAATTCTAGGTTCTAACTGGATGGAAACATTGGGGACGTTCATTCTAAACGTAAAGAATTTTTTTTTTACATTTTCCTATGAGGAAAAGAAGATACCATTACTAGATTTCATAGTGGAGACATACATAGAAATTCCCTCATCAAATGATATAGATCATATACAAAATGCTACAATCCAATGTGATGAGGAATCACAACAACAAAGTTATGATGATTTAGAAGGGAAAATTAGAGATTTGAACAAAATTCTTATCAACAAAGACAAAGAAATTGTGCAAACCCAAAGGGAATTGGAGTGCCAAGATACAAATGTTTGCAAAATTCAACAATAGATGAAAGAGCTGCAACAACAAAATAACAATGTAAAAAACACTCATAAAAAAGAGACTGAAAATATTAGTAAAAAACCATCGACCAAAGACTATGAAATTTCCTGTTTGAGAAATCATAATAAAACTCTACTTGCAGAAAATGAAGAAGTTGAAGAATGAGAAGAAGACGCAACAAAAAACCCAAACCATGGATAAGGGTACTAACACACAGACTCAATTAACGTGAAAAAACTAATGTTGTCATTAATGAAGTCTTATTAGTGAAAGAGCTTCCAAAAATTGAGTTCAAGAAACAATTCAACGATAAAGCAACATCTATAGATTTAGTGATGGTTGACGTATCATTGATCACCATTGATGTAACTATATGTTAGTCGAAGGATGTTGTCACACCAACAAATACAAAAATATCAAATCTTGTCATGACAACACAAATAAATTGTGACAATATTAAACCACAGATTAAGAAGGATCATCTTATCAGGGTACAATATCAACACCCGAATCATAGAATTTGTAGTGCACAAGAATCAACATACCAATATCCCAAGGTACCTAACTAGAGTCAATGGTGTACTTACCTATTGAAGCATCCAAAGATCTATGTAGCTCAAAGTTAACAACAAAGAAGATCGAATCTAGAATCTTATCATTAGAGAGTTCCAGAAAGAATCCACCTTGGATGGATTGATCCTTTTTCGATGCACTAATATTGTTCAAGGCTTCGAATATCATATCGCTTGATGTCCTCAACCTTATATAATCAACAATAGTTACAAAAAGATTGTTCATTCTATCAAAAGAAGTTTTTTCCTTGCCTATGCTTTGAGGAGATCACATTTTTATGTGGGGAAGACTTGTGATATACCTAAAGTATATTACCAATATGTGATAATGTATAAATCATTTCTGTTGTACTAAGTAGTCATATAGATCATTATTCTACATTTATTATATTATAATTAATGACAGTTATACCTTTTTTGAAATGACATGAATTATCAAACATTACAGGTATTTATACACATCCATTGTACTCAATCAATCATCAATCTCATATATATATTTATATAATAAATAAATATTATTTAATATGGATACATGAGATTTCTTTATGTTGCATTCATGAATGATTTCATGAAATGAACTAGTAGGTTTGCTGCATTAGCATTATAGTTGGCACTTGTACTTGGGACCTAGGTTTATGGTGGAGCTTTTTGGATTACTTCAACATGGTGGCTAGCACTTGTACATGGGACCTTGGTTCCCTGCCTTCTTCAGTATTGTGGTTAACACTCGTCCATGGAACCTCAGTTTATGGTTGTACCTTTTCACAACAAGCATTGAGGGTAACGCTTTTCTAGGGGGGTTGGAGTGTTGGGATTGTCCCTAGGTGAGTAATTGGGGGTCGATGGGTCTTGTTGTTAATGTTTAAGCCATTATTATAGATGTTTGCATTTCATTAGATAACAATAGCATAATCTAAGATCAATGAGAAATACACAATCACAAGAGACACAACATTTATCTTGGGAAACCCTCTAGGGGAAGAAAACCCAGCAAAACTTCCTTAATATAGATAGCCAATACAATGCCAAGAGATCTCTTAAACTAATACAAAAAGTCCTCTCCCAAATATGCGCCACTCTCTCTCTCCTTCTTCTTGCGGTAGCAGATCTAAACTTGTCTCTCAAAATGAGCAAGTGAGTTATGTCTAAGTGAGGCGCTAGCCTCCTTTATTTATACAAGTCTGGCACGTGTGAAGTGTCTCTTCACTGGCAGGGCCGACTTCTCAAACTGGGTGGGTAAACCCACCTTTATTATATTTCCGGGTCTCTTTAATATCTGCTGGGGCCAACTTCTTATTTTGTCTATTACAATTGTCTTTTGACCAATTCGCAAAAGGGGATTTGGTCCTATTACAATAACCGACATGATCAATCCGCAATGGAGATTGATCCTATGAATAATATATCAATAATAATAAGAATACTCTTTGCAGTTACATTATTTCAACACTCCCCCTTAACAAGAAGGGTATTCTTCAGCAGCATCATGCGAGAGAGAGAGGACAACATCATCAACAAC
>ML798633.1:454390-471221 GCA_009831015.1 Picea engelmannii | reverse complement strand
AGAGACACAACATTTATCTTGGGAAACCCTCTAGGGGAAGAAAACCCAGCAAAACTTCCTTAATATAGATAGCCAATACAATGCCAAGAGATCTCTTAAACTAATATAGAAAGTCCTCTCCCAGATATGCGCCACTCTCTCTCTCCTTCTTCTTGCGATAACAGATCTAAACTTGTCTCTCAAAATGAGCAAGTGAGTTATGTCTAAGTGAGGCGCTAGCCTCCTTTATTTATACAAGTCTGGCATGTGTGAAGTGTCTCTTCACTGGCAAGGCCGACTTCTCAAACTGGGTGGGTAAACCCACCTTTATTATATTTATGGGTCTCTTTAATATCTGCTAGGGCCGACTTCTTATTCTGCCTATTACAATTGTCTTTTGACCAATCCGCAAAAGGGGATTTGGTCCTATTACAATAACCGACATGATCAATCCACAATGGGGATTGATCCTATGAATAATATATCAATAATAATAAGAATACTCTTTGCAGTTATATTATTTCAACACTTGTTGACCACATATTTCGACTAGGGCTCAACTCCATGTTCCATGAAGATATGTACCTAGTGGTACAACCTTTTTGAAGATTTTTTCTCAATAGGGCAAATTTTTCCCTCGACACGCTTTTCTATGTAACCAGAATTTCTGCTCCCCTGCGTGGGATAATATTGTAATATGCTAGCATGAATCAATTTTTGTCTAGTTACCTAGGACTTTATCATTAGGGAAGTCCTTTCATCGAGTGTTTTTTTTTCTCAGGTAATTAACCTTTCTTAACTATGATTTTAATTATCCTTGAGTTTTTCACTCACAATAATTCTCCAAAGTGGTGAAAGGCGTTCTAATGATCGAGCCCAAGGGTGACTAAGGTCTAGGAGTGTTATAAATGACCATGGTATACATTCCCTAGAGTCTTGTGGAATTCCGTTAAGTTTTGATATAATTTTTTAAATAATTAAAATTCCCGCAAACTGGGGATTTTTAATTATTTTTGATGTAAAATGTAAAAAGTGGTCCTTGGGGATTTTGTATAGGGGCATGAGTACTCAAATCAAATGGTTCATGAACCCCTACACCCTTGGACCAAGTCTCAGCTCATTTGGACAAGTTTTGCTAGGCCATTGTCCATGAGGAGTCAAAAATCAGCATGTAATTGGCTAAATTAAAATAGCCAAATTTTGTAAAAGTCACTAAAGTCATGAGAGAGAGTGGGAAAATGATTCCTAATGTTTTTCCTAAGTTGGGAGATTGATTTTCCACTTAGGAAACCCCTCCCTGCTAAGCCAACAACCCAAAGTGACCATTTCCTAAGAAGAGGGGCACCCCCCTTGCTCATGAACTCATGGGAAATTAAAAATATAGCAAGAGGGCGCCCAAAAATTTGGGTTTACCCACATTTGACCCTAACTACCCTTTTGATGAGTGGGAAAGGTGTTTTCCCTTTTCCCCACTCACCCCTCATCCCTCACTCACCTCACTAACCCTTGAAGAGACCCTCCCCCCATGGAAGGATGACACTTGGAGCTCATCCAAGTGGGGTCTCTCCCCTTCCTCATCTATAAAAGAGACCCACTCCTCATTTCTTCATCTATTCTCATAGCAAGTCTATTATGCCAAAATTTCTCCTTTCTTCTCCCTCTCTCTCTTATGCTCTCTCATTGTAAATCTTGCTACAAGTATTTGTAGAAACATTTTGTGGATAATAAAGGAAGCTTTGGAGAATCTACGGAGTGCATTGGGAGTCCTCTTGGTGCCTTTCATTGTGTTCTTGTGAGGTGATACAACTACATTTCATTTCTTGCATTTTTGCTTTCACTAGTTTTACTGGGAGACTCAAGCAAAGTATTTTGCTTGGGTGTAATTAGTAGTAGTATTGCTATTGATTTTGTGGTAGTTTCTTTTAAAGTTTGGAAAGTATTTTGCAAGCTTTTTGGATGCTCTCACCTCCTTGTTTAGCAAAGACATATTTGTTTGTAGATCACTAGAGGGTTGGAGGAGTGATCTTTAGAGTGGAAACTCACTCATTCAACCATCCAAAGTTTCCACCATTTATCTAATATTCTTTCCTTCTTTTCTCTCATTTACAAGCATTGTTATGATCTAGAATAGATACTAAAAGTTTCACTTTCATATCAGAATTTTACATTTAAGTTGATGTTTCATAGGGCTAATCAAAGTTAACAAGATTCTTGGTTTTGTAGCATTTTCAATAAATTATACCTTGCTGATTTTTATGCAGATTTTCAACAAGGAAGAGGTGCTACTTGCTTTGACCCCCCAAAGCCTTCAAAAGACATACTAAAGTTGGGATATCAAATTCCCCCTTCATCTTCTTCTTCTAAATCACTGTAAACAACTCAAGAGAGGCTCTTGGGTGTGCCTTCTCTCAAATTTATATCAAAAATATGATATTGTAATAAGTTAGAAAATATTGCCCACACCTTGCAAAGAGAGTGGCCTAAGCCCATCCTTTCAAAATCGTGAAGGCTAGAATTAGATTTACTTTCTTGCATTTCCTTTTACATCCACCTTGGCCAAATCGGTAGGCTAAGTCCTCCATTTGTGCCATTGTTGTGGAGTTGCTCATTTATTTCCAAGTCTTTTAGTTTTCTTTCATTATACCTAACTTGGCCAAAACGGTAGGCTAGTCCTCCACTTGTGCCATTGTTGAGGTTGCTTTTGCTTTCAAGTAATTCTAATTCTTTCAATTATACCCAACTTGGCCAAAACGGTAGGCTAGTCCTCCACTTGTGTCATTGTTGAGGTTGCTTTTGCTTTCAAGTAATTATAATTCTTTCAATTATACCCACCTTGGCCAAAACGGTAGGCTAGTCCTCCACTTGTGCCATTGTTGTGGGGTTGCAATTTAATTTCCTAAGCAAACTACAAAGCATTTCAAATTATTGACTTTTGCCCCACCTTGCAAAGAGATTGGCATAAGCCATCCTTGCAATAACGGAAGGCTTGTATTCTTTTAAAATTACTGCAAAAGTAATAGTATTTGTGCTTCATCATTGCCCCGTATTCTCTCCCCTTGCCACTTTGTGGATCCTGGGTGACAAGAAAGGGCAAAGGTTGGGAGTTTAGTAATTAGGCATCCAATCGGTATTGTTTTTGCCACCAAAAAGGAGGCTTGTGGAAGATACTTGGGGTGCTAGATCAGGGATGATCTCACGACACTAGGTGTCCCCCTTGTTGAGTGCCCAAGTCCTTTGTATTTGACCTGTGGAGCTAGGGTAAGGTCTTGTTTGCCTTGCTTATTGAGCACCCAACACTTCCTTTTGGTTGAGAGGATAACGGTTTGGGGTAGTCACATAGTCTAGGCTTGTATCATTCACATCTAATTCCCCTAATCAAAGAGAGACCTAAAATTTATTAAAATCAACTTACACACTACATTCACAACATTTGCAATCTCATTTTCAAAGCAATTTACTTTTCAAATACTTTTACTTTCAAAGCATTTTCACTTTCAAAGCAACCTTACTTTTCAAATCCTTTTTCTAGCTATCACTCTCATTGCGAGTTTTTCATGTATTGATGCTTCATTGCTTATTGAGTTAGAATATTCTCTATTCTTTTGGATATAATTGTATAATCATTTAGTTGTTCATTTCGTATCACATATATATCTCATGTTGTATTTCAATTTGTAGATAACATTTGTAATTGATCTAAAGTGTAAAGTAATTTCTTTAATTTATTGTTGATATTCCATAGCATTGTTTATTTCTTGTATAATTGTACTTAATTCTTTTGTTGTAACTTTAATTGACTCCTTTCCCAACATTTAGGCACTAGTCTTAATTGACCTTAGGGAAAGGGCTGATTTTCATTAAAGGTGTGCATTGCATTTGCTGCCTCTCATATAGGCTAGCTCCCCTTTACCTTTAACAAACTAAAATTAACTCCTAGAATTCATTTAATAATTCACATAGTAACTAGGGTCTACCCCCCTTGGCTTTCCTAGGAGTAAGCCTAGACAAAAGAAGTTCAAGTCGAGGTGACAGTGGGATTGAACTTAGGCATTGTGCCTCTAAGGACACACCAAGTGGGTTAGAGACTTCTCCACGTTAGTAGGTGTGTATAAGGACGACAACAGGTCCATTAAAGTAATAATTGTTAAAATTTCTCTTAAGCAATTAAGTGTGTTCAATATTCTTTAACTTTAGACTATTAAAACAAGAACTGCATGCATAAGGATCACTGAAAGAAAGACATCCACAGTATACACAAGATTTATCCTGGGAAACCCTCATGGGGGAGAAAACCCAACAAAGCTTTTTCAATATAGATTCTTCAACAAGTACAATGTTTGTCTCAAGAGAGATCTTACCAAACAAAAGATAAACCATAAACCTAACTAGAATAGGGTAGCACACCACTAGACCAAGATAGTCCTCCAACAGATAACCAAGACCCTTCACCAGAACACCCTTCCTTTGTAGCTGTGTCTCCTCCTTAGACTTGCGCACTTTTGTGTGAGAGAGCTTGTTGCGTGTGTGTTCTTCAAGTGAGGTGCTTAGCCTCTTATAAATACAAGTTGTGCCCCCCATAATTAGGTCAGGGCCGACTTGTGCACTTTACCCCTTTTAATTTACAATTGACTTTGTCAAGGCACAATAGGGTCGACTTAACAAATAGTATAATATTGTTCTTTAGGGTTTTGTGTTGGTCTAATACAATATGAATAGAATAAGAATATCTTCCGAAGCTACTCAAACTTCAACACTCCCTCTTAGCAAGGAATATATTCTTTTGGCACGATCATCACGACTGCTTCTGCTCTTCTGTACACTTGACCATTGACTTGTTGGATTTCCACAAATCTATATTGAAGAAATTTCGTAACCACGTCGGCATCCAGGGTCTCTTCATCCATCCGGGCTTTATGTCATCACGGGGCTTTAACTCGCCAGCTCACAGAATCTGGCATCTAGTTCGCAAGGAACTAGTAACTCGTCAGCTCACACAGAATCTGACATCTAGTTCGTAAAGAAATACTAACTCGCCAGCTCACACAAAATCTGACATCTAGTCCACAAGGAATTAGTAACCTTTGGTTGGCACACCAGGCAACTGGTCCACAATGACCAGGCATCTAATCACGAGGATTAGGCGATGTAGTGCACACACACTACCCATCTAGCCCAAGGCTAGGAAGCACCTCCAACCACATAGGTTGGCCCACCAACTTGAAAACCTGGGTAACTAACTAGCCCTGAAGGCATGGCATCTACTGACCTTGTGCGAGGTCATGTTGACTGGTGCCACAGTCAGTAACTCGACGTACCAGACTATTTCACTGGAGTATCCCTCTACGAACCAGAATTTTTCACTGGAGTAGCAATAACTTGGCGTACCAGACTTTTTCACTGGAGTAGCCCTTTGGGTATCGGGCTTTTTCACTGGAGTAGCAGTAACTCGATTGACCAGACTTTTTCACTGGAGTAGCCCTCTGCGTACCAGACTTTTTCACTCGAGTAGCAGTAACTCATAGTACCAGACTTTTTCACTGGAGTAGCAGTAACGTGCATGTGAATGACTACCCGCTGCCACTGCCACATGCTAAAGCTGCTGCCCCTGGAATCACATCTGTAACTCATCACTCCCTCTTACTAGGGACGTCCTTCTAGACCACACCAAGCTTGTCTCTGAAGTACACAAACTTCACTCTCGATAAAGGCTTAGTCAACACGTCAACTATCTGCTCATCTGTAGCAACATACTGGAGCTTCACTACTCCCCTCTGTACCATATCTCTGATATAATGGTACCTGATCTCGATGTGCTTGGACTTCTCATGGAACACTAGGTTCTCCGTCAACTTCACACAACTCTGGTTGTCACACCAGATACAARTCGCCTCTAACTYGAGATCAAACTATCCTGTAAGCAGCTTCCGAAGCCACACTGCTTTGCTGCTAGTTGAACAAGCTGCTATATACTCTGCTTCAGCCGTACTGAGTGCCACACTAGTTTGCTTCCTACTGAACCATGAGATCATAGCTGATCCCATATTGAAGCAACATCCAGATGTACTCTTTCGGTCTGTAACACAACTGGCCCAATCTGAATCAGTAAGGCCTTGTAGGCTTATCTCACGATCTGAAGCATATCGAAGTCYATAATCAATTGTACCCTTCARGTACCTCATCACATGTTTTGCTGCAATCAAGTGAACACTTCTCGGCTTAACCATATATTGACTCAATGTGTTCACCGCAAAACATATATCTGGCCTCGTGTTCGTTAAGTACATCAACGAACCAATCATTTGTCTATACATGGTGGCATCCACTGTCTCTGAAGATGTATCACTCAATAACTTCATATTTGTCACCATCGGTGTAGGCATGGCCTTACAATCCATCATTCCGAATCTCTTCAGAATCTCAACAACATATTTTCCTTGATTAAGGAAAATCTCACTTTGTCTCTGCCATACCTCTAGACCTAAGAAATAGTGCATCATGCCTAGGTCTTTCATCTTGAACTCTGCAGCAAGCTTCCTCTTACTATCAATGATGAGCTTCTCGTCTCCTATTAGAAACAAGTCATCCACATATAACAGTAGTATCACTGGTCCACCATCCACAACCTTGAAGTACAGGTTGGAATCTCCTTTACTCTTGGTAAAGCCCAAGCTCATCAGGAAGCTGTCAATTTTGTTGTACCATGCTCTGGGTGCTTTCTTTAATCCATACAAGGCTTTCTTCAATCTGCACACATGACTGACTGTCATATGTCTCGAAACCTAGTGGCTGCTCCACATACACTTTTTCTTCTATTACACCATTTAGAAAAGTTGTCTTCACGTCCATCTGGTGTACTTTCCATTTCATCACTGCAGCTATCGCAATCGAAGTGTATCTCGCCACGGGAGAAAATGTCTTCTCATAATCTATTCCTTCTTTTTGGGAGAAACTACATGCCACAAACCTCGCCTTGTACTTCTCGATACTTCCATCTGCTGAATGCTTCATCTTGTAAATCCACTTGGAACTTACCACTGTCTTCTCTTTCGGTCTCGGACCACATCCCAAACATCATTCTTTACAATAGAATGGTGCTCTTCAACCATGGCATCCTTCCATTCTTTCTTCTCTGCAGCCTCTTCATAATTGGTAGGCTCAGCATCAATAATATCACTTAGCGACATAACTAGAGTATGGTCATGGTCTCTTGCTTTCTCTGAAGGATCCATCTGGGGCATCGTACTTCTTTGCATCCTGAATAATTTCCGAGCCCAAGTTGGTCTTTTCTTCTTGGTATTCATCTCTTGGATGAATTTGCAGTTATCTGTGGTTCTTCCATATCATGATCTTCTAGTACAACATCGTCACCTGCATCTGTATCTGTAACTCTAGGAGCTTCATGATCCTCATCATGAATCTCATCTGAATGATTTTGTCTCGATCTACTGAAAGCTGTATCCTCATCAAAGGTGACATCTCTGCTAGTCTCAATTTGACGGTGACCAAGGATGTAAATTCTGTATGCCTTCAATGTCTCACTGTATCCCACAAATATTCCCTTCTTGCCTGAAGGGTCCAACTTCGATCTCTTGTCCTTGGGGACATGCCCATATACTGGACAACCACATATCCTCAGGTGGCCGACCTCTGGCTTTTCACCTGTAAACATCTCTTCTAGTGTCTTGTTTCCAAGTACTCTATGGGGACTTTTGTTCTGCACATATACAACAGTTTTGGCTGCTTTTGCTCACAGATGCATCGGTAAATCTTGATCATGAATCATGGCCTTTACTGCTTCCATGATTGTACGGTTCTTTCTTTCTACCACACCATTCTATTGAGGATTGTAGGGAGTAAAGAGCTCCCTCTTAATCCCAACTTCCTTGCAGAATGCCTTGAATTCATCTGATGTGAATTCTCCTCCATTATTTGACCTTGGTATCTTTATCTTCTTTTCAGACAAGTTTTCAACAAGTGCCTTGAATTCTTTGAACTTGTTGAATACTTCACTTTTAGCTTTTGAAAAGTAAATCCAAGTTTTACGTGAGAAATCATCAATAAATGGAACATAGTATACATACCTGCTAAGTGAAGCGACTGGCATCGGTCCACACACGTCTGAATGTATAATGTCCAAGGCTCCCTTGGCTTTGCTATCACTGCTTGGAAATGGTTTTTTCACGTTCTTTCCTTGTGCGCATCCCTTACATATGCCTTCATGGTCCACATGGGTGTATCATGGCGAGTTGATGTCACTGACACTTGAATGTGTGGTGAATAATTGAACTGTTACCTTGCTAGGGGCATAACCTTCACATTGGATTTTGTTAAAGGAAAACGAATCACCGTTGGAAATTTATTGACTTGTAGGATGCAGTGAGGACCTATGGGATGATTGTCTTCAAGGTTAGAGACCCCAAAATTCCACTTCTTTGACCCCAAACTGGAGGGTTCTCAGTTTTGGTTCGTGAATGCGGTTTTTAGGATTTGTCCCAAAGTGACCATTCTAGGTCCCAAATTATGTCTTCCCTATTCTAGATCATCAATAAGTCATACATAGATCCATTTTGGATCGCTCTTAGATGCTAAAAAGAAGAGATACAAATGAGAATAAAAGAGAGAATAACGGGATCTAGGTAAAGTAGAAGAGGAGAACCCTAAGAAGCATGAGGCCCTAGCTCAACATCAACGTCATAACTAGGGATAAAGGTAGATGCGGAGGAGGGAGAGGAGTTTTTAAGTTCATATATAAAACCTCTATCATCATAGTCCTCCATTAACTTGCTCTCTCTTTGTGTGCATCACATCAAATAATATTTTACTTTCTCTTTATTGTCTAGTGGCGAAACTACAGTGAAGACATCACCTGCATATAGACCATGTGCCAAATTTATCCTCATTAGCAATGAGATCATTTTCAATGTGCATATATATTGTATGTACAATGTTTAGAATATACACATAAAAAATAAAGAAATACTCCACATGTGAAATATTACCTTCTTTAACAAGATAAAAAATTCTATCGCTATCAATGGATACCAGAGTGTCCTCTGATTCCAACTCCTCTAAGGTTGCAAGTGGCATTTCCCCCCTTTGAATAATCTTTGTATGTTTCCAAGGTTTAACATATTTGTCAATTATGTTTTCACAAGCCTCCATGGATTTCGTGTCCTCTATGCAAATTGGAAAAAAGCATGATTGCTTGCTTCTATCAAATGAAAACACATTTTAGAAGGCCTTTGTTCTTTATGTCCCTGTTTATCATTATGAAGGGACTTATGCAAAGCCTAATGATGTCATATGAAGAGTTCTTGGGGTCGAGGGGCCCTCATTATACAATCTTGGGAGGAGTTTTAGAGTGAGATGAACTATCTCTAGTAACATCTAAGGTCGAGGGGAAAAACCTCCTAATGGAGGTTTGGTTGCTCGACTGGGCTAGATGGGTGGTACTCTGAATGGAGTGAGTCTGACTCTGAAAACTCCTAGAGGTGGGATGTCTATTGGTCAGGTAAGTGGAAGTTTGTTGTTGCATTGATCTGTCATCAACAAGCCCAAGAAGTGAAGAGTTTGATTGGCACTTACTACATGTAGCAACATAGATAGGTTGAAAGAAAGAAGTGACGAGCCTGATGGTACTGGGTCTAGAGAAGCCATGCAAAATCTCTCATCTATCCACCGTTGCCTCCTAGACATATAAGTATAGGCTTCTTTGGTTAAGACACTGAAAGAAAGTCACAAGGGAAACTCTCAAGTCTTGGAGCAAGCTATGGAACCTCCCTTAACATATGGGACATCTAAAAACACAATGCTCCTTAGATTCAATATCCTAGAGATGGAAATGCTAGCAAACCCTCTCAGGCCGTGGGATGTGGTGGTCTATCTCGATTCATAGATGGTGGGAGCAAACCTATAATAGGTCTAGGGGTATCCTAAGCCCATGAACCCAATGGCATTGAATGTAATCAGGATGACTAATGAGACCACCTTGCACCTATATGAAATGGTCATAATAAAAGGCTATCTTGGGGCCAAGTTCTTAGAGGGGAGACCCAAGTACTCCTAATGTATATACGATAGATGTAATCCCTAACAACCCTATTGATCTCTCCTTTAGTAGGGAGGAGGTAACTAGGGGCATCCAAAGAATATCTAAAGGGAGGGAGATGATCTAAGAAAATCCTAATGGATGGAAGAAAAGAAGTGGCCATTGAGAACCAACATTGCCTATGTCTAGACAAGGAAATCTCCTCGGAGGAGTGGAGAGTGAGATAGGGATATCTATCCTAGCTAGATTCAGAGTCCCCCAATGTGCGGATCTTATGGAGGAAGAAATCAAGTTTGAAAATGTTCTCCAAGCATAAAGAGAACACTCAATATTCAAAATAAGGGAGTGTAGTAAAGTAGCAACCTCGACATATTGGTTCTATTTGAATACTTAGCTAGCAAATTGCATGGATTTAAAGATTATGTAATGATACCTATTCACCCCACTCTAACTATATATGTCTTATACTAAAGTCAATACAACGAAATGATAGCTTGAAATACAACCAATTTAAATAATGGGAAAGTGCTAACCTCGATCAAGACAATAAGATGGGAGTAGTCCTCTTGGCTTGAATAATCATGGTCAACATTAGGATGACTCTCAACCTGAGACCAATTGGTTGTCATAAGACGAAACCATAAATGTCACAACTGTAAGGTAATATTGGGGCAAGAAATGTGTGGAAGAGTTGGGTTTTTGTTATGACACTTGAATCTTAAAGTGGAAGCATTGTCTGTTCAAAATAGCTAGAGTAGCATATACATTACTTAAGCATGTATGAGAAACTAGAGACAACTTAAAAAGAACTCCCAAATAAGTGTAAGTTGTATCTACTTCAACGTCTTTACCCTTTGTAAGTTTAGTTGAAAAAGATTCTCTTTTGGACATATCGAATGCCATTACTTTTGTTTTTCCCAAGTTTATCATAAGCCAGGTGTATGGGAAAAATATTGTAATAAATAAATTTGACATTGGAAACATGCTGCTACATGGCTCATCAAAATAATATCATCCACAAATCACCCCAAAAGAGTAGCAACTCATTTTTGAACTTGGGGAGTTAGAGGTGAGTTTTTCTATCTTCTCAAAACAAACAATGTGGATGATGATGGAAAACCCTGTTTCATTCCTTTAGATTTGTGAATATCCCTTGTTATTCTTGATTTGTTTCATGCATGTCCAATCATCCTCTTATATAAAGTAATTACCAAATTAGTAACTGCATTTGGTATACTTGGATCTCACAAAAGAAGTTAATGTATTGGTTGTTATAGTGGCACTACTTTAGGGAGTCTTTGTGGCATGCTCTCCCGTGCACTCCTAGTCATGGGAGGAGCCACTAAACATGGCATTAAATTTCCATGCCATAAAGACATTTTGCCATAAGATAGCAGATATGGCCTTCCATAAGGACCCAAATTTGTCCTAAATGCATGCACAAGTGCAATAATAAAAACGAAACAAAATTAAACAAGCATGGTACAATAGCATTCATGGCAACACAATACCCATGTTCAAAGTTAAACATAATCACACACACAACATGCAAAATACATATATTTCCATAGCAGTAAATAACATTCAATTAAGTATTCATTGATAGGGACAACACTTATCTTTTAATAGAAGATAGTCTAAGAAATTGGTTGCGTATGAGCAATTTTCTACCCAACCATAGGCATCCAGTGGATTTGCCACCCCTAAGCCAGGCTATGAGGCCACTAGGGAAAAGGAAACAAGTCACGAGCTTCTAGCTCACTTAAACCAATCCAATTGTTCCCATGTCTTCGCCAATCTGCTCACTATGGAGCATTCCAGGTTTCTCATCCAACTAACAAACAGTCACGATACTCTCTTCCATTTCCCTACACAACACGAGGAAGATATTCAATTTTCTCTGCTCAATAGACCCTCAGTGATATTCTCTCTTCGATGCTCTTTAGTGTAGGTAGAAAGAGTCCAATCTGCTGAATGTTTTCTAGGATTAACTTGGAAGAATGAAACTTGGTTCTCAAGCATTCATTGAGCAACAAATACACAGTGGGTGAAGGATTCCTAACTTGCCCAACCTCTATCCTCACTTACAATGATCTATCTCTTCCCCAAGGTCTACAAATTCCTCTTTCACAGTGTTGTTTTGGTTTCTAAGTAGCAAAGGGGAACGCAACATGAGGGGCAGAGAGCATGAACATGTGAATGAATGCCAATGAGAGAGAGGGAAATGACCTTTGATTTCCTTTTGGTAGGGAAATGAAGCACTCTTTCATTTGCCTAATAATAATTGTACTTGGCCCATGCTTCAGTAACTATGTGAGTAGACTCCCTCACCCACCTCTACATGCATTCAATGACTGGATTTCTAAGTCAATGGAGGTGGATGGGTTCATTTAAAGCATATGATGGAAAATAGACGAGTTCATAAGCTGATGCTAACACATGGCAATAGAGGATTACTCTTCCTTAGCCCCCCTTCCCTCCTCCCCTTTGGTAGAATCATAATCCTTCGTGCTCTCTGCAATCATCTTGGACCATTATATATTATATTCCAACATTAATATTTACATAGCTTGAAATTCACCATGGCAAGCCTACTAGATGGTTCATGGAAGTATATTTATAGCTTCTACATGCCTAGCCCTTCACTAGTTAGGCCTTAGCCTTGAACGTTAAGATATAAGGCTTACTTTGTAATAAAGTCACTTCATGACTTCAGGATATGTAATGTTCACTTTTTGTGTAAAGTGGTTTATCCCACATTCAGAAGTGTAAATGATTTGCTTAGTGAACAATGCTATATAAAGATGTAATCTCCGTTGTAACAAATGCACCAATTATTCATTGATAATATCATATTGCACCAATTATCCATTCATAATATCATACTGTGTTATTGTGAGTATCTTCCTTTGAGCTTAGTTATGTGACTCAACCCTATCTAGGATTTCTTCATTCAATGATCTATCTCATTTTGTAATATGGGATCAGAGCAGGGAAGATTCTAGGAGTCTAAAACTGTATCAAGAGTCTCGGGCCTTTGAAAGATAAGGTTTCCACTCTTGCGACTTCAATAGTCTGAGAGAAACAGAGAGTTGTATCAAGAGTCTCGGGCCGTTGAAAGACAAGGTTTCCATTCTTGCAACTTCAACAGTTTGAGAGCCACAAAGTTTGTGAGAGCATGAATAGCTAGGGACTGCTATCGGTAGAAACGGATCAAGGGATCACTGGTATGTCTTCTAAAACTCTAGAAGACATGATTTCTGCTCTCTTAGCTATAGAAAAGAGAACCATTAGAGGTGATACAAAAGGTGATACTCAATTGAGATGGCATTATACAATCGTAGCAGATTGGCTAAAGACAAGGGAGAGGTGGAATGTTATTATTGCAAGCAAAATGAGTCACACAACTTGGAACTATAGATTTCAAGCTAATGATGTTCTCAAGGGAAAGCTCAAAGACAAACCACATGTAGTGAATGTAGCCATTATTTAAGTTCCACCCGATGTTGAAAGTGGTGATGAACTTACTGAAGAAAGGACTTTATGCATTTTAAGAAACCTGCACTTTGAAGACAGGAAGGGAAGTGTAGATACAACTCAACATGGATTGTTGCCCAGATAGTTCAGGAATTTGTGGATCTTGGGAATTATCCCTCATTATGATTTTTGAGACATGCATGTGGATTGCTGTCCAATAATGAGGTTATGCGACATGCGTGTAGATTGCTGTCCAATAATTTAACTCAGCAGATTCGTAATTCGGGAGTTTGGGGAGGTTTAATCCAGGAACTCGACAATTCAGCTCGGGAGCTACACCTTTATGAGGGTTACGAGGTAGCTTGATGGAGCTCTACCTGGTCCAAGAACTATTTTCAAAGAAGAAGCTTTTGAAGACTGTTTGGTTCTGATGTTTTAGTTTTCAGTTAGTGTGTTTTATCTCCAGTTAGTATGTTTTTCTTTTAGTACTGTAAGCCTTAAGAGGGGGTGTTAAGATATAAGTTTTACTATGTAATAAAGTCCCTTCACGACTTTAGGATATGTTAATGTTCACTTTTTGTGTAAAGTGGTTTATACCACATTCATAAGTGTAAATGATTTGCTTAGTGAACACTGATATGTAAGGAGGTAATTTCCATTGTAACAAATGCACAAGTTATTCATTGATAATATCATATTGCACCAGCTATTCATTGATAATATCAAACTGCGTTATTGTGAGTATCTTCCTTTGAGCTTAGTTATGTGACTCGTCACTCAACCCTATCTAGGATTTCTTCATTTAGTAATCTAGCTCATTTTGTAATATTGAGCTCTGCATTTGGAATCCATACAAGCACAGTTACAACATTTACACATGTGGTTTTTTATGTAAGCCTACATTGCTTGACTCCAGTGATTATAAGTTATAACCACACATTTACAATTTATACATAATTTGATCCATTATATCCCAGGAGTCAAAACCACGTATTACAGTGTGTTGCACCCCTCTGTTTTGGTTTGGCTATTATTGCTGGTTGTAATCACTAGCCCCTTCCACTTACTTTGGTCTTTAGTGGACATAAGTAAGAATATTGATTTCAATTTCAATTATAACCTGAACTGCATATGGGTTTGGAAACATCATTTTGGATTGAGATAACTTCTCATGCAACTTCTCATGCATTATTTAAGGTTCCGAAACCTGACATTTATGGGAGATCTTGAGGTTGTAATTTAATGCTGTTGAGAATGATCTAATGCATTTATGAGCTTTTCATTAATATGTGTTTTTTTTTTGTATCATAAAACAGCTAATAATAGCACGGAGCATGGTGAACCTGGCTGGTGGAAGGAACAATTTAATTGTGCAGATGAAGATGGAGATGGAGCTTTGAATCACACCGAGTTTTACAAGTTATCATTTTTAGCAAACTTTTCCGACATAAAATGCTTTATTCTCAAATTGGCAAAATTTTGCTCTCAATGCTTATGGCCACTTTATTCTCAATTTGGCAAAATTTTGCTCTAAATGCTTATGGCCTTCCATAACCTTGGTATCAACATTTTCCATGTTCATTTGTGATAAATTCATTAATGTTTAAACTTTTACTAACTTTGCTTCATGTTCATTGCAGCTTTCTGCATCCTGGAGACAGTAAGAATGAGAAGCTACTTCACTGGATGTGCAAAGAAAGAATTAGGCAAGTCCCTTGCAACAGGCAGTGCTGATTATGTGTTGCACAATTGATGTATCAGGTTTTGATGTGCTAGTTTTCAATAAGACTCTACTTAAATTTCCTGCAGAGAGCGGGATCAAGATAAAGATGGCAAACTCAACTTTGCAGAATTTGATCATGGGGCATATGAACTCGTTAAACAGTATGATGAATATGAAACCAGGTCTACAAACAGCACTGAACATGTACCATCTTCTCAAGAAAGATTTGATAAACTGGACAAGAACAAGGACGGGTATATGTCTGGTGTCTGTACCTTTTACAAAAATATTTTATGATAGTTATCTCCTAAATGACAGATTTCCACACTTAATAGAAAGAGTTGTGTACATGATTGCCAGATTCTTGACTGAGGATGAACTTGGGCCTATATTACACAAGTTACACCCTGGGGAGATTTCATATGCAAAATACCAGGCCCAGTATCTGATGTATCAGGTTGGTGTTGCTTTCTTCTTTTCTGCCAAGTTTGGGTACTAAAAGAGGTTATATATGAACAAACTTGATTTTGATGCATTTCAATAGGACATTACCTTTAGAAGTAGTTGCATCTTGTTAGAATTAGGGAAGTAAGAGCAGAAAAAAAATACTGTCTTTCAATTCCAGTTAGATAGAAAACATTAGAACAGGAAATCACTACAGTACTGAACTGTTGAACATAGAGAATCAGATCAGAAGAGAACAATGATTTGATTTGAATCTTTTAAACAAATTCTGAGTGTGTGTAGCACTCAGATCTAAACAGGCAGCAATCTAATTCAACTAAAATCAAATTCATAAGATTAGATCTAAACTAATTAACATACCACTAGTTCTGATCTAAGCTACAGAACAAATTTAATTAAAAAATCTGATATGGATCAAAACAGATCTAACTAGAAAACTGATATAGATCTATATAGATCAAAATTCAAAACCAAATCTAATCTTCAGAACTGATATAGATCTAAGTAATGAACAGACTATCACATAAACAACTTCAATAACTAATAAACTGAACAGGTCACTAACCTTGTAGTCTTACCTCTGAAGGAGTCCATGCCACACACAAGAGATGTAATGCCACTTGTAATTATGCTCAGAAAAAGTTCAGGATCATAGATCTACCATAAAGGTTAGATCTCTTGCCAAGAGATGAATAGATTTACTTGCCACCAATGAAGAGAAACCACTTAAGTACCACACAGAAATCTCTGTAATTAAACCCTCACACACACAGCAGTTTCAAGGACTCAATCCCTCATACAAGAAGAGGTAGCAGGGAGTTACGGCCAGCTTAGAGGGGCCGCGGCTCAATAGTTAGGGGCCAGATCTGTGCTTGGAGGAGTCACGGCTCCTAGAGAGACCACGGTACAAAGAGTGAGGGGCCAGATCTATGCTGAATAGGCCTCGGCACAAGAAGAGGGGCCAGAACTATGCTGAAGAGGCCACGGCTCAAACAGATCTGCACTAGAGGAAGGTGTAGGCAGCCTCAACCTTCAAACCACAGGTAGACACAGCAAAACCAGCACTTCAAGAGCTTTGATGACCCTTGTCTCATCCCTAGACAAGGTTGCAATGACCAGGCAGCTGAACACAGGAGGGC
>ML798633.1:415031-436833 GCA_009831015.1 Picea engelmannii | reverse complement strand
AGACCAAGAACCCCAGTTATCTACTGGGGGCCCTCACAAGGGTCTTCACTGCTTGGTCCCAGACCAAGAACCCCAGTTATCTACTGGGGGCCCTTACAAGGGTCTTTTGCCATGGCACTGACTGTTTGGTCCCAGACCAAGAACCCCAGGAGTGCACTGGGGGCCCTAGATCTTAGCTAGGGTCCTTGCCATCCTCCCGGAGAATGGCTCTTGCAGCTGCTTCAAATTCAACACATCTTTATTGCTCTTTGTATACAATTTTAAAAGTTATCTGTTCCTCGAGTGTTATTTCATCCTGAATTTACAATGGCAGCATATCAAACATCATTTTCCTCTCACTATACATAACACTATTGCATTTGGTGAACTGTTGACAGTATTGAAACATAATAGTGAAATAATCAAGGAAGGTTGCACCTTTTGAATATCATCTTACTAATTATGAAACTAGTGTTACTTTGGAATATCATCTTACTAATTATGAAACCACCAAATCCCTCTACATCGCTTGCAGAGCTGCCACAATCTTCCGTGTGCTATCCATTACTCAAACCTTTGTTGCTTTTATTATTCATCCATCGTGCTATAATGGTTGTTTTCTACTGTTATCAATCTACACAATTGTCAATTTAGTGTTACTAAAAGAACTGTTCTAAGATCTCACCAGTATTAGTTGATTAACTTGGTTTCTTCCATATTGCATCCGATATCTAATCCAATCATCAATGCATTCCATCTCATTTACCTTTAACTGTAAGTAATCTTTCAAAGCTATTTTGCTCCTCCAAAATTATTAGCCCTTCCAAGAATTTTTGTCAGTGTATTTTCCTAATTGTTTTTCTATGTAGCATGAGAGCCCATCCCCATCCCTGGTGAACCTTTACTTGTGGTTCACATGTTCCAGGTTTTGAAATTTCAAGAATCCAACTTTTATTGCAAATTCAGAAATTTCACCTCAACCTTGAGATTTCCTGGATCTATTTCATGTGAACTTTCAGCCTTAGAGCTGAATTTGGAATATAAATTTACAGCAGAAATATTTCACTTCTCTTCAACCCAATTTCACAAAGCAGCCCAAGAAAATAAATACCATTCAAGTGTACTTCAATACCACAAAGCTACAGCCCTTAGGGCACAGTTTTCCAAACATATAACAGATCTTCTAGATATGTGTTAAATCACTTAACCAATTCATCTTTAAGTTTGTCAAATCAGCGTGCACAACCAGCACTATAATCTATCCAATCAAGAAGATAATATAAGTTGAAAATCAAATCTGCTAGTACACAAAATTTGGACAGCCGGAGCACTTCATGTATATAAAAAAAAGATAGTACATGTAAATACCAACAACATATCACAAGCTGGTACAAGTCAAGTTCAACAAACCATAGCTAGGGAAACCATAAGAAAGCCCTAGCCACCAACTCCTAGCTAGGAATCACTCCTAAGTTTAACCGAATCTGGTCACTCAACCAAAGATCCTCCTTGGCTCCTACACTTGCATCCCATTAGTGTACAAGATCGTGGTCCTCCTCTCTTCTCCACAACAAGCACACCAAGTAGCATTAGGGTTTCCAAATGCCACAAAAGCCTAGTCTTTTTCTCTCACAGGAGCTACAAGATCAAATGCTTCTTTTGCTCCTCTAGGGTTTATTTTGAATCCCAGTCTTCTTTTTTTCCTTAGGGAAAAACCCTAACCCTAGTCTTCCCTTGAAATTCATCCAAGAACCCTAGCACTCAAGACAAAGACTCAAGTGAGAAAATACAAATGAAAAAGAGTACCAATAGACAAGTTCACCCTAGCTCTCATATCTCTAACACAAGTATGTGATTACATGTGTGAACAAGATCAACTGAGGAAAATACTCTCCTCTTATTTTTATGAAAGGTGAAGGAGGTCAACAATCCAAAGTGGACCTAGTCCACTACAAGCAACCTATTTCTACACAAGATAAGCCCACATATGGAGTGCTCCAACTCCAAGTGACACATGTCAAGCTCCAAGGTGAGTATGTTTGACAAGTAAGGCTCCAAGGCTGAATGCTCCATGAGATGTGTCCAATGCTCCTCCTCCAAAGGCCTCCAAAGCTGCAATGCTCCCTCATATTCCATGTGCTCTTCCGGTTCCACCACACCTAGATGATCACTCTCAATACAAGCATCCTCAAGTTAAGTGCAAGCCTCCATGCAAGCAACCAAGGGTTCCCATGCCATCTAGGGCTCAACACCTCCAAGATTCCCAACGCTCCTCCAAGGTAAGTCATCCTCCCAAGCAAGCAACCAACCTCCATGTGCATGCCCCATGAAGATAGCCACTAAGCTACATAGGTCTCCAACACCCTAAGGAAGTGCACCATATAAGCATCAAGTCAGGACATATCAATTCAAGAGTAAGCTGTCTTCAATGTGTATGCCCATCAGGGAACAACCAAGGGTAATCAACACACCATGCACCCTACATCACATGAAGAACCCCCAAGCATGGTGTAAACACTTTCGAAGTAACCTCGAAAGATAACACAAGGTAGCTTGGGAATGGGTACAGAATGCCCCTGTTTGGCTTGGGATGGCATCAGGGTTGTTGGGAATGTTCCCAGCTAGTCTCCAACCAGATTTGAGAATGTCCCTGTAGCATTCACACATGTTGAGGAGTGTCATACTCCTCAAGAGGAAAGTGGAATGTATAGACATTCCCAGTTTGTCAAGGAGCATCCAAAACGCTCCTCGACAAGCTGTGGGTTGCCTAGACATTCCCAGTCTGTGAAGCTCCTTGACAAGCTGTGGGTTGCCTAGACGTTCCTGCACCTTTTGGGCCCCATACAAGCACTAAAACAAGCTTGTTTCATTTTCAGTGCCTAGTCAGCCAAGGGTGGGCCCAACTTGATATAGCAGCTTGAAGCAAATAAAAAAAGTAAAAAATACATGAAACCCTAGCTGTTTCGCTTAATTTTAAACTAATTTTAAAAATTTCTAGGTAGTTTTCTTATTTTTTTGGATGTTTTTAAAATTTTTAGATTATTTTTTTTGTCATTTCCTGGAAATCTGGGGGGATTCTCCAGCCATTCTGGACACCTGTTCCCGTTTCCCTTCCATTCCCTGTCCTGAAAACTCATGCAACAAAGCTGTTTTTAATATTTATCTGTGCCGGCATTCATGTGGCCTAGACGTTCCTGCACCTGCTGGGCCTCTTACAAGTGCTGAAACAAGTCTGTTTCACTTTCACTGCCTAGTCAGCCAAGTGTAGGCCCAATTTGGCATAGCAGCTAAAAGCAAATTAAAAAAACTAAACCTAAAAAATATACATGAAACTGTAGCTGTTTTGCTTAAATTAAGCATAATTTTAAAATTCCTAGGTAATTTTCTTTATTTTTTGGATTTTTATTTTTTATTTTTTTTGTCATTTCCTGGAAATTTGGGGAGAAATTCCAGCCATTCTGGACACCTGTTCCCGTTTCCCCTCCAATCCCGTCCAGAAAACTCATGCAACAATGCTGTTTTTAATTGCACTGAGAGTAGTGAGGTGCATCTGCAGTTCAGTATGATAGAGATGTTGTCATGTTTTTCACATGGGTAACACTTGCATCATCATTGTTGGTTTCAAAAAATATATATTACTTATAACAAATAATAATAGTACTATATGTTAGCCAAATATAAATACAAACGGAAATAAAAATATCTCTATATACATGAAAGAGAAAAAAATTGATATATACACTTAATATAAAAACTGGTATAAAGAGAGGTAAAAAGAGAGATACCAGATTTATACATAAGTGGAAATACTATAGATATAATATTTACAAAGAAATACTGTTACAATGCAAACAATAATCAAATTTGTGTTTTTACATATCCTTATTTGCATAAGCTGTGAGTTTTGAGTTCTACGGAGTTGATTGAGACTACAACCAGCGTATCTGCAACTTAAATGATAAGATTTACACCTCCAATTGTATTTTTACATATTTGTGAGTTCTAAATTCTATGGAGTCGACTGAGACTACAACCAGCCTAGATCCATCTTAAATGATCAAAAAGTTTACACCTCGATAGATTTGACCCCTCTCCATGCTTGATAGATCCAGAGTTAATATGGATCTACACTGGTATTTATTCGTACCATCATTCATGTGGATCACTGATTCACTATCTTAATGATTTTGTTCAGGTCACTCTATACTGTCATTGTTGTTCACCACTATTCCTGGTCATTCATCTGATATTTTCTCCAATTACATTCCATGTCAAGTCAGTTCCTAAAAGTTCATGTTTGTCACATGGGCCCCTACATGGGGCTAACTGGTGAAGGAAATAATTGAGAATTTTCTCAGTTTAAACTTTGCTTAAAAAAATTTCTTCACAGCGTTTTTGCTTCATTCCTTGGTTTTCTCCAGGTTTTACGTGATCATTACTTTGTACCAGGGCCCTGTTCAAGTAACTTGTAGAAACTTTCTTTTTTTTTTAGTATAGCTATGGATTGATTATGAAGGCCGAAAATGTAGACTCTGTAGAACTCCATCTGTACATTCTAGATAGTAGGGTGAGAGACATCAGTGTAACATTTTTTATTTGTTAATTTATGCGGGACCTGTTGGCTACGCGATTAACCTGTGGCTTGAGAAACCGCGACTCAGGCGCATCTAAGCCGTCAAAATCACCCGGGGATCGCACTCGGCCTGAGCCACACCAACCCTTAACATGGTTGGATTTTTTGTCCCCGCAGGTTTCGAACCGGTGACTTTAACAACACGGAGTAGCTTAACAACACACTCTGTCACCGACTGTCCTACACCTCGGGGACGAGACATCAGTGTAACATTGGTAAAGATAACCAAAACCATTTAAGAGTTAAAGAGAGACATAGGTAAATAGCAGTGTTCCGCGGGGACGCATCCCCYAGGGTGGGGGTCGTGTCCCCCACGTTTCCCACGTCCCCGAAACGGGGGGACTCCTGGGGGGGCTTTTCCCCAAATCCCCTTTTTGGGGAGATGCAGGGGGACACGACTCCTCAAGGTGGGGGATGAGTCTCTCCGAAAGGGGGACTCCTGGGGGACTCCTGGACGCCCCCCCSATTTTTTTTTGCCTAATAAGGCTTAAAAAACAAAAAAACAAATTTAAAAAAGCAAAAATTAAAAAATTAAAATATATATATATATATATATATATATATATATAAAGGATAAAAGTTAAAACACAATTAGTTTATTAAATTTTAAAAGCTAAATAATTAAAACACAATTAAATTTTAAAAATTGACTCCATGGGAGAGATGGATGTAGAGGACCGGTCAATGAGATTGACTCCATGATGGTCATTTTAAAATTTATTTTCTATGTTCATTGTTTTTTCAGTTTTAACTTTTGAGTCTTGACTCTAGATATTGATGACCTTAGACCTTGACTCGTCACTCTTTACTATTTTAAATTTTTGAGTTTAAGTAATTCCAGTTTACTATTTCAGACATTAGTATCTACTATTTAGTATTTTGCTTAGTATTAATTAATTAGATTCTAGAATGATGAATGATGAATTTAATTTTTAAATCAATGTATCATTATTTATTACTTTACTATTTCTGTTTCAACTTTCATTTATGATTTATGAATCAATGTTTAATCAAATCATTACGGAATTTGAATTTGCATTTTGAATCATGTTTAATAGTTTATATCATTTACAAATTTGAATTTTCAATTTACTAATTTAGTATTTTAGTATTTACTGATGAATTTGCATGGGATGAACATTGAATTGTTATTGTTGAGATTTTATCATTATTATGTTTATTTTTAAAATTTTATATTTTATATTGTTTTTTTTTTTTTATATTATATATGTGACATCCCCCTGTCCCCCATTTCCCTAAAATCCCTAAAATTTGGGGGTACTTCCACACGTCCCACCTGTGCGTCTCTCCATCCTGGAGACTTGGTAGAACATTGGTAAATAGAGTCCTTGAAAGAAAATGGACACAAAGCCAACATCTCATTCTATTGTGTCGAGGGTATAGAGTCTAGACGTCATTCTACATGCAAATTATGTCGGTGCAGCATTGGTGGAGATGACAAAAACTATGGAAGAGTTAAGAGGAAATGTCCCTAATCTCTAAAATGAAGAAAGTTGAGACAAACAGAGATCAATCTCAAAATCATGAAGCACAAATTTCAAAGTAGACCTATCCAAGTATGGAGGGGGAAAGATCACCTCAAGGATTTTTATCAGCGGAGTTAAAGGTTAGTTTATAGAGTGGCTTCGCCACAACTGTACATGTTTTATGAATTGCCAATTTTTTCTTTCATGGAAACATTGAAAATAAATTTCCCTAGAAATACAAATTGTCATGTGCAACGTTTGTAAGGTTACAAAATATATTTATAGGTAAATAAATGAAAAGAGAAGAAAAATATATTGAATTGACTAGACACCCACCATTTCCTTTGGGTAGCCACCTCCGTGTTAAACGTTGTGAGCTTGTGTATATGTGAATCTGTTCCCTAAAATGTGGAAATGGATTTTCAATGTGATATGTTCACATTTCACCAAACAACAGATAGGCTTCCTTAAGGTGGAAACAATTTTACATCCTTCACTTCTTGTCCACATCACTTTTAGACTCTGGAAGTTCTAGCTCAGGATTGGTAATATTGACCAGGACAAATGTTCTTTAGAAATAGCGTATTGATGTGACATGAACGCAAAAGTGACTCCTCTGAACGAGATGTGAAAAATGAAGTCTTGTAGATTTAACGAAGAATAAACAAATATGATTAGTGAATGAATACACTAGGAAAATCAAAGAATTGCAAGGGTAGTAAATATTGCAGAAAACCATGTTCTTGAACACTTCATAGAAGGCTTCAAGGAATAAATGGTGAAAAAATGACTCTATTCAAATTTCAAACTGTAATCAATGTCCAATTTAATCAGTATCGCAAGAAAATAAAATACATTGATACAAAACGGGAGAATATATCTTTTTAAATGAATGCTGCATATAGAACATCGTCAAAGTCAGACAACAACTTAATTTCCAGGGCTCTATGCCCACCAGGGTTTGAGATTGGGTAATCAATGTGGCGACACCCTGTTTCCATCAGTAGACCACGGCCCACAGACTAAAAGGGAGAAAATTTGCTACTGAGATGACAATGAACTTGCTATACATAATGATACATAACAGACACACATTGGTTTGAATAGAAAATACCGTAATCAATACCTCTAAACCATAATTGAGTCTCTTCTAGTAGATATCAAAGAACTACGTGAATAAGCATGAAGTATGATACATGTTATTCATTTTTTCACAATTAGCAGAGAGAGAATTGCAAAAGACAATTGGACTTGGCCACCGTAGTCCCAAATGGCAATGATAATCTAGATTGGAAAAAGACAAAAAAGAGCCTACATAGTTGATTCAGACAATCAAAAAGAAATGATAACTAGAGGTCAAATCAACCACTAATTCACTAGGGCATTGCACATAACTTCATATCTGCACCAACAGAATAGCTTAATTATATACCTAATAAATAAGCTTTAAGCAATGGTTGAATGCAGGGGTGCATTTCATTGTGGAGGTTGGAGTCACAAAAGTAAAACTAGCCACAAAAGGTTATACCTTGAGTTAAAAAATTTCTGTGCTACTTTGAAAGGAGTTAGTCATGTTACATTGCATCGACAATTTACAAGAACAATGGGTGCACATGAAATGAATCTGCGGGAATCCAAAGGTATCCTATTAAACTTGTGAGGGTTTCGATGTGCCATAACAATTCTAGTAGTCCCCACCTGGGATATCAAAAGATGCCACAGTAGAATAAGACCATCTCCAACAGTTCACTCAATGACTTCATTGATAGCATCAATGACCCCACTTGCAAGTACTTATTGGAATTTCCAAACTCAATGTAGTACCTAGGGCTTACCCATGTTGGTTGTTAGGTCTTCATTTGCAAACCACTCAACCTTTATTGTCCAGAAATAATGACTAGAAGAAAGTGCATGGCAGGTGACCTTCATTTCCACTATTTAAATTTTTACACACTTAGTACCTCTTGAGCAATGGCATCAATCCATTGTATACCAAAGGTTCCTTCCTTTATCAAGTTTCATAAGTTTTACAAGTGCCAAGGTATAAGCTCCACATGGTTTTTTCAATGAAGCTAGTCTCAAAATTGTATGCAACACCATTATAGTGGCTTTATACTATTGGTGAATGATTTACCAACGTCAATATCATGACCATTACATATTAAATATGATAAACGACTCAATAGATACTAGGCACCTATTAAAATACTAAAACTAAATGAATGCACAAGGCCAAATACACAAATTTATTATGAAATGCATTAGATCCCACTTAATGACAAGACCCTAGATAGGGCTTAAGCATGTGATAGAACATAAGGAAGAATAAATTCAATAACACACTTTGGCATTATGAATAATCAGTACATTTATTACAATGAGTTTCACCTCTTATAAAGAGTTTGAGAGGTCTTATTTGTCCAAAACCCTAAAAGATAATAATAACCATAGTCACCTGGTTTGTGTTCATGTTCGAATTTGATCACAATGAAATTATGAAAAAAATTGTTGAAGCAAAAGAAATTTGATAAAGTATATATATATTATAAATTTATTATTTATATGTAGTGTTATAAATATAATGTTTTTGGTAATTGTAACTCTCTCTCTCTCTCTCTATATATATATATATGATGATGAATATGTTAATTGGATCTAGCTCAATTGAGAAGATAAGTTTTTACTTCTTGCTTATATATCTATGTATTTGTTTTAACGCACAACATGAAATTTAAATCATGTCGTGAGGCCTTTGACCTTCAATGTGTAACTTGTGTCATCCCTCGTTCGACTTTGACTTGTAACCACACCATCATCCTTTGAATTTAACATTGCCTCATATGTAATAGTGTCTACCCTCCTCTAGTGTATAAATGTATGTACATTGGAATCTTTGGATTTGTTGGTTTTTGTAGGGTTGTGGGAAAACAGAAAAGACGGGCGTGCCTTCCAAATCTACACATCGGTCCTCTAACATTTACAGGCTATAATACAACAACCTTCTTAGACATGATTGAATTTCATTAATTGTTTGGTGAATTTTAAGAGAGACTTTGAGATTCACCTATATTTCAATTTCAAAGCTGAGATTAGGCGAACCCAGTGACTTAGATGATAACGAAAACCCTAAATTTTATAACCAAAGTCACTGTTATCCCCTAGCCTAGGGATAACTAAGGAGATTATGTCTCGAGGCCCACAGGTCCTAGACATGGAGTACCGAGAGCCATATTGACTTGAGCCTGGCCCTGGAGGGCCCATCTTTCTTCTTCAACGCCTCCATCATGTCAGCAGCATCAACATCCATCCCATCGGCCTGGTCCTTCAGCAATAGTGAGTCTTTCTCCATGAGGTAATGAGTTCGGGTATCATGGTATGTGTCACTCTGATTCTCAAAACATTTAAATATGTGCATTTAATTCTTTTTTCTTTTGACGTGTGCTTGGACTTTATGCCTTTCCACTTGTCCACACCTGGGGGAAATGACAGAATGCCCTAGCAAGTTGGTTCCCTTAGGATTTGAGTTGCCACTGGGTGGGTTCATGAAAGGTCATCGTCCATTCCCACCATACTTATCACTTTTCATCATTTTTCCCTCTCATCCATCCCCTACATTGGTTCGAGCATTGGGTTTGCCAAGCTAGCCAAGGGTTGTACCTTGCCTTGTGGGAAGAAGGGGCTAAAGGCCCAGAGGGTAAAAGTAGTTGGCAAAAGATAAAATCCAAAAGAACAAAACCTTCAAATGCTTCGCCCAAGGATCCCCGAGAAAGCAATAAAAAGCTTCTCAGCAAGAAATGGAGGGACCCATAAAATAATATAATCAAGACCTAGTTGGAGGATAGGGAGTCTCATCACGAGCCAACCTATTAGGTCCATGGGCATGTAGCGGTATGACACTACCATTCAGCTGGTCACCACGCCAGGGTAGTGGCTCTTGGTGGCATAGCCATGAGAAAGGGGGTCTCATCACGAGCCAACCTTCTCATCTCCGTGAAATGCTTGTGGGTAACATTGTCACCACTGGTCACCACACCAAGGCAGTGTCCCCCAGCTATTCTCTTAAAAGAAAAAAGAAATAAGATAAAAAGGTAAAAGGCATTGAATGGGCTTGGAAACATTTGCATCCATGACAAGGTGCAACTCACCCTCTTCAGAGGCCCCCACAGGTAAGCCATACATTTCCTTGTCATCATTGCACCCATTGCTCAAACATCCCCATGCCACCTCATCCACTTACATGACCTGGATTTGTCTTCACTTGGTAGCATCCCACAACCAATGAGAATTAGCCCAATAGGACTTCCTGAAACCCTCTCCAAACCTGGCTTGCAAAATAGCATAACGTCTTTGAGCACTTGTCTGGGAAAGGGGGGTTTTATGCACATGTTTAGATAACTTGATTTTTAGACCTAATTGACATTGCTATGATCCCTGTGACTTATGAGCCCATGGAGGGTGTACTTGCAAGGCCACACCCGATGGACAGGTACACATGGGGAGATGATTAGTTTGGACCTGCATTAGGGATAAAATGCCACCAGATGGATGCTGAGACCCCAACCAGGGGAAGACACGTATCAGAGGCTTTGCACCAGAGAGAGAGGAGGATGTTCCACCAGAGACAACCTAGCAGACTTGGACCCAGGGGGGTCTTGCCCTCCCACTATGATGTTGGCCTTGGAAGGCCCATGACGTCACCTTTGTGACCCTTGACGTCACCCAATGTTTGATGGACACTATGGAGGAGGTTATGTGCCAAGTGGCACGTGTGGCTTGATCCGGAGGCCTAACGTTTTGCTCCTGGAGGCCAACGTTTCACCTGGGAGGCCCAACGTCACCCTAGAAGGGCATGACATCACCCCTTTTGCTTGATTTAGGGTTTAATTTGTCATTTTTATGTAAAAACTGGATATTACATGTAACTGGCCATGTCGGCCTTTTTGACCTAATTTTGTAAATTAAAGGTCATTTTCACTGTATAAATAAGGGTTTTTGCCCTTGTATTTTTCATCATCTTTCACTCACAATAAGTGAGGTCTGAAATTTGCGCCATACATCGGGTTTATTGGCTGAAATTTGGTGCGCACTTCTTGAAGGAGGCTAGTTTTGGTGTGTTTTTGGCATTTTTCTTGGTGGAAAGTCTTCAACTAGGCCTATTGCTAGATTATTCTTGGTGAATGTAAGTAAATTTCTGCAATTCTTCTTTATTTTGAATGGTTATACTACATTTACTTTGCATTTCTTCCAAGATTATGAAATTGCTAGCTTAAAACCCTAGGAGGTCAAAACACATGTTATTGTTCTTGCCTTAACAACTTTTTCACCTACTAGATTATGCTAGAAACCCTACCTCTTGAAGCATTGTGCTAGAGCCCTGCCATTGCAACACCCTAGCATCACTTGCTTCATCAAGCCGTCATTTACTTCATCCTTGAGCTAAAGGAGGAAAACTGCTAGGGCCTAGGGTTACCTACTTCATAGTGGCCATTTTTCTCCCAGGGTTTAGTGATTGAGGCCTTGGGTTACCAACACCTCATCATTGACTTTCTTGTCTCTAGCTCTCACATTATCATTTTCCTTCAAGATTGCCGCTGCTAAAAGTGACTCCATTAACCCTAAAGACACTGATCTAGGCCTTGCACTTGATTGATTGGTGAAAACAACTCTCAAAACTCTTACCTCAAGCTATCTACTAACTTTTCCTAACCCTAGAGTAGACTAATTTACTAACCTACTTGCTGCTGTTACAAAAGTAAGCTACAACCATTTATTGCAGCAAATAAAGCACTTAAAAGCAATTGCAAAGTTGATTTATACACTGCCTAATTAGCTTCTGACAACTGCTAGTACATTGCTATTATTGAGTTATTATTTTTGGTTATTGTGAACTCTTTTAAGGCATTTATTGTGAACATATTATCTTATATACATTGTTGTTATAGAATTCTGTTTGCTTCATCTTGCATCAACTATTGCTTTTATTGATAAGTCCATGGTTTTATGAAGCATTGACATCAAATTGTACTTGCAAAAGATATCGTTTTCTTGTTGCTTTGTTCTGGGCAGGTACATCTAAGCACATCACTGCTTCATTGGTTGAAACCTTGGGCTTTCTGATCAGTGTGACTTGTGAGAGGGGATACCTTTATAGACACTTTAACCTTTGCCTTCTCAAACCCCCAGGTCACCGAGGACGTCTCCCCTGGGCTATCAACCCTAAATAGAAAGAGGTATCCTATTAAGGTGACAGTGATAGGATAACCTCCTGTTATGCCAATTTGTCTTCCCTTAGCCTTTTCCTTTGGAACAAATACAAATTGCGCGATAACAGTCATTAAGGTGACTTTATTACACATGTAAGCCTTATATTCTAACACCCCCTCTTAAGGCTTACAATAATAAAAACAAAATTTACTGAAATCAAACACACTGAATGAAAAACAAAATATCAAGAGTAATTAGAACTAAACATTCTTTAGAAGCTTCTTCTCTGGAAAAATAGTTCGTGGACCAGGTAGACCAAGTAGAGCTCCATCATCACACTGTGTTGTAACCTTCGTAAAGGTGTAGCTCCTGTAGAAATTTGAGGAACTAGAAGGCTGCCCAACAGGTCTGTTTTTGACCTCTTGTTGGGCTCTAAGTTTACTCAACCAAATCTGTCCTTTCCGCTGTTTTAGGACAGCAAACAGGTCTGAAATTTTCTGCCAAGAAATCTTCCTTCAAACCAATGGTTATATGCTCTTTTAAGGTGCCCTTGCAAGTGTTTTAGTCACTGAATGTTAGCACATGCAAACCTTAAAACATATAGCACTCCTCTAGGATCTTTACAAGCTCCTACTGCTGATTTAAACACTAAGCATACATGTTAAATGAACACAAGTATTTTTGGTCAACATGACCATGGATAAAACCCCCCCGGGGAAAACCAGTTTGGAATATAAGTCTATATAAGTGATGTAATAAATGTGAGATACAACAAGTACATGAAACAAATGAACTTGATACAAAGGAAGCCCCTCTCAAGCTGCAATACAACTCCAAGAAAGTGAATGCGCCCAAGCATGGTGCGCCCTCCTCATTTGTTGCTCAATCCCACTCTAGCCTTGTGCCCTTGCTGCTCAATGCCTTGGAGAAGAAACCCTTGCACACAAATCTGCCTTTGTGTGCTACCTCTCCGACAAGACACTCCAATCAACAATTTGCCAAGTATAAGACCTCCCTGCTAGGTGTGCGCTCTCCTCCTATAGTGTGCCCTCCTCCAAGCAAGCATGAACACCACAAATAAATGGAAGCCAAAGCCTCCTAGAGCCCTCCATTGAAGGAGGCGCCCTTGCTACCGTCTTCCTTTGCTTCCATTCCCATCTCCATTGCTCTCCTCTTCCTCTCCAAGTGAACAAAAGATAGAATGAGCCTCCAAAGGCCCCTTGCGCCCTCCTTGAGCAATCCATAAGGAAACCTAAATGTGGATGGCTAGGATCATCCCAAGCCATCCCTAATCAATGGTTGAGATCATCCCACAATAGTTTCACTCACAAACCCACTTTGGGTTGAGTTCCCTAAGTTCACTTTATGTCTCCTAATTCACCCACAAAGTGAATTAATAGTCACTTTAGGCTAAAATGACCAAATTTCACTTTTGACTTAAATCTCCTAAGTCAAAGTGAAATTAGACATAAAGTACAAGGTACAAAGGTATCAACATCTCCCTCTTGTGGTTAGAGGCTCAAAACCACAAGGGAACCACTTCAYGAGGTACACCAAAACTCAACAGCTCCCACATTGAATTTACAAATCTCCTGAATTAAACTATTGGACAATAATCCACATGCATATCTCGTAACCTCATTATTGGACAACAATCCATATGCATGTGTAATGTTCCCAAGCTGATTTGCTAGGAACTAGGGGTTTATTTTTAGACCTTTTTGTTTAAGTGTTTGAATGTGTTTTTCAGTTTTGCTCATCAAGATTGCGTTGAAGGTGTTTTCATGGAGTTTACAACATATAAATAATGAACATAGCACAACAATACAAGGAAATAACAAGATACATAGATAGAACACCAGAGAAGATTTGACCTTTATTTAGCTATTAAGAAGATCTTCATACAATAGATCTGCAGATCTGGAACAACATAGATGGAATATAGAAGTTGGAATGGAGATAGCTCCCAAGAGGCTCAAGAAGCGAAGAAACAAGCCTCCAAAGGCCGCCGCCCAATAACTGCAAGTGGAGAAGTGCAAGATCAATTTCTTTCCCTTTTGAAGCTAGATCTCCCCAAATTGGCTGAGTTGCGCACTTTTTTGACAGAAGGCTCCTTGATATTTCAGCCTCTTCTCTCCTAGGCCCCTATCCACACCAAAACCTTATAGAATAGAAGATTTGAGCTGGGTATACACCTTTGCTAAGTCTCCTTTGCTATATAGAGGGTTTTTAACCTCCAATAGATTAGATCCCCTCAAGATAGTGCACCCTCCTCTTGTAGAAATCGAGCCAAGCTCCCAATAAAATGATGGACAGATAAAACCCTCCAAGATTGAGCTAGAAAGTGCGCTTTGGTCTACACAAACATTTTCCAATAGGATTTCCCTTCAAATCTCTCCTCTTCTCTTAAGATCGAACTCATCTTCATCTAGTGGTGTGCCCTCCTGTTGGAAACCCCTAAAGCTGCGCACTTCTCCTTCCTCTTCACTGCATGGACAACCTGTGACTGAGTAGAATGGTGAGGGAGGGATCTTTCACCTCCTTGGCCAAGCTAGGATCAAGAATAGGAGAATCATTCGCTCCCTTGTTGATCTCTAGGGTTTGTTCTCCCAAAACCCTCAAACCGTCTTAGCTCAAGAGCTCAAGATGCAAAAGTAAAAATGACCAGAATGATGAGTGAGGCGCCCTCCTTTTTATTTTATACCCCTGGGTCTAATTTCCACTTAAGTTGTTTGATTAATCTCCTAAGGTTCTTTTCTTCACTTTTCCTCATATTACCTTTTCACTTAATTTCTTTTTTTCCAAAAGTCACTTTAATAATATAACATTATTCTTCAAGTGATTACTTTGGTGCCTCCTAGTCCCCATTTTCTCATGAGACTATAGTCTAGTGGGGACATCTAGAGTCTAGACTACTAAGTTTCTCCCAACCTCTATCAAGAGGAGGGGGACATTACAGTCTCCCCTACTGGAAATTTCTTTCCCACAAGCAATTCTGATCTTGCTTTCTGTAGAACCTGTTCATTCTCCCATGTAGCATCCTCTATGGGCAAATCCTTCCATTTGACCAAGTACTCCTTGATGTTTCTCTTCCTTAATCTCTTCTCTCTCACCTCCAACACCTCCTCAGGTATCAAGATCAATTGTCCTTCATCAATTGGAGGTAGTCCCTCATTAGTAATGATGTGTTGCCCTATTGCCCTTTTCAAACATGACACATGAAAAATGTTATGTATCTTTCTTACTGGGGTAGCTCAAACTCATAAACAACTATCCCTACTTTCCTTTTCACCATGTACGGTCCAAAAAAGCGAGGTTTGAGTTTTTTCAAGCCATTCTTCTTTATGGATGCTTGCCTATACGACTGGAGCCTCAAATAAACAAGGTCCCCGACCTCAAAAGTATGCAACATCTTGTGTTCATCTGCCTGTACTTTCTGCTGATTTTGTGCCCTGTGCAAATGATCCTTGAGCTCTCTAAGTATATCCTGGCTCATTTGGATCCAATCCTGTACCATGGGTGCTCTACTGTCTCCAAATACAATCTCCACAAAAGTGAGAGGGTCATAACTGTACAAAGATTGGAAATGAGACATACCAATGGACATGTGGTAAGTGGTGTTGTAGCAATAATCACCCGAGTATGGTCACTTAACCCATTCCTTTTGTTGCCCTGATACATAATTCCTGAGGCACCCCTCCAACCACTTGTTGATTATCTCTGTTTGGTGATCTGTTTGGGGGTGATAGCTAGTGCTAGGAGTTCAAGCCATACCCACCAATCTGAATAGTTTCTGCCAAAAGGTGCTTATAAACCTGTTGTCCCTGTCACTCACAATGGTTTTGGGTAACCCATGCAACTTAAAGATCTCCCTAAAGAACAATTCTGCTACCTGTGATGCATTGTAATCCTTGGAGATGGTGAAAAAATGAGCAAACTTAGTTAATCTGTCCACTACCACAAAGGTGCAATATTTTCCCTGGGCCTTGGGCAAGCCTGTGATGAAATCCATGGAAATACTTTCCCATTTGTGCTCTGGAATAGGAAGTGGTTGTAGTAGGCCTGCTGGATGGGTGTGCTCATCCTTATTCTCTTGGCAAGTGGCACATTCCCTAATGTGGCGCATGACATCTTCCTTCATACCCTTCCAAGCGAATCTTTCCCTTACCTGTCTGTATGTTTTGATGAACCCTTGATGCCCTGCCAAAGGTGAGTCATGATACGCTTGCAACACCTCTTTGAACACCGATTCAAGAACCAAGAAGATTCATCCCTTGTAGTATATTATGTCATCTATGATCCTGAAAATGTCATTTTGCCCCTGTCCATCGATTAATTCACATGCAAACCTGTTTTTAGAATATTCCACCAACAAGTGTGCCTTCCAGTCAACTGAAATACCTGTCATGGAATAAATTGAAGGCCTCCTAGATAAAGCATCAACAACCACATTGTTCTTCCCTTTGACAAATTCAACATCAAAATCATATGCTTGGATCTTGCTCACCCATTTTTGCTGTCTCTCATTGAGGTCTTTTTGGTCTAGGAAGTACTTGAGGCTGTTATGATCAGTCCCGACTACAAATTTTGCCCCGACCAAATACTGTTTGAACTTAGCTAGGGCATGCATTATTGCCAACATTTCCTTGTCATAAATAGTATAGAAAATCTCAGGCCCTCTTAGTTTTCGGCTCTCATAGGCAATGGGATGCCTATTTTGCATAAGGACTGCTCCAATGCCCTCCCCTGATGCATCACACTCCAAAATGAAGGATTGAGAGAAATATGGTAAAGAGAGGAATGGACAAGTACTCATTACCTTCATCTTATCAAATGTTACTTGTGCCTCATGGCTCCACTTAAATGCTCCTTTCTTGGTCAAATCTGTCAATGTTGCGCAAAGCTGAGAAAACCCCTTGACAAACCTTCTGTAATAACTATAGATGCCAAGAATTCCCTTCAATTCTGTAAGAGTTTTGGGTGTTGGCCAATCAAGTATGGCTTGGATTTTTTCTTGGTGCACCTGTACCCCCTTTTCTCCAATAATGTGTCCCAAATAAAGGACTTCAGTCATCCCAAATTCACATTTTGATTCCCTAGCATACAAGGACTATTCCTCCATGATGCTTAATATTTTATCAACATGTTTGAGATGATCCTCCCATGTTTTACTATAGATCAGTAAGTCATCAAAGAAGACTAGTAGAAACTTCCTCAACTGCTTGTTGAAGACATGATTCATGCATGACTGGAAAGTGGTTGGCGCATTGGTTAATCCAAAAGGCATAACAAGGAACTCATAGTGGCCATAGTGGCACCTAAAAGATGTCTTGGGCACATCTTGTTCCCTCATCTTGATTGATGATACCTAGAGCATAAATCAATCTTGGTGAAGTAGATTGTGCCATGCAACTCATCCAATAACTCATCTATCCGAGGGATAGGATACCCGTTCTTAATGGTCTTTTTGTTTAAGGCCTTGTAATCAATGAACATGCACATAGTCCCATCTTTCTTTTTCACCAATACCACAGAAGATGCAAATGGGCTAGAGCTTGGTCTAATGTGGCCCATGTCCAATAGCGCTTTGATAGCTTTTTCAATTTCATCCTTGTATTTCTTAGGATGTCTATATGGGGTGGTGATGACTGGTTTTGCGCCCTCCTTCAACTCTATGATATGCTCAAATCCTATATCTGGTGGTTGCCCTGGTTGAGTAGGTTCAAAGACTTTGCTATGATTATCAATTATTCTTTGTATGTCATGGGAGTATTGTGGATGCCCCTCATTGTCCAACTAAACTGATATCAGGCATTTTGCTGCATAAGCCACATCTTCCCTCCTGAAAATGGCTTCCATGTGCTTGGCTGTAACCACTCTTGGTGCATTCCCTGACATTCCCTTCAAAGTCACCCTTTTTCCATTCTCCCCATTGAAGGACATTTCCATGGTCTTGTAATTGGTAGTGATAGGTCCCAATGTACTAAGCCACTGGACTCCCAATATAATATTGGTGTCTGGTAGGTCCATCACATAGAAGTGTTGTGCTAAGTCATGCCTCCCCAAAGTGAGGTTCAATCCTGGAATGTACCTGTCACATGGCATAGTGTTACCTCCTGCTACCTCCACACTAAACCCCTCAAACTCAACTGTAGGTATGTGCCTTCTTTTCACCAATGCCAAATCAATGAAGTTATGTGAAGCTCCCCCATCTATAAGCACAAAAACCCTCTGTCCTTGGAGTACTCCTCTCATCCTGAAGGTACTGTATTTAGGGACCCCACTAATGGATGCAATAGGTGATCTTCTTATCCCTTGCTAGGCCGAGATCTGCTTCCTCTCCTCCTTCACTCTACGCATTTTAGATCCTCGGTTGATTGGCCTCAATATTTTGAATATGGCCTATCTACTCTTCCTCCTCATCATCAGAAATAACCTCAATATAGTGAACCTTGCCCTTTCCCATGCATTTATGTCTTGGTTCCCAAGGTTGCTTATATGTGAAATAGAGTTGTTTTCTCCTCAACTCTCTCCTAGTAGCCTCATCCATCCTTCCTTTTCTTTTATCTGCTCCTCTTTGATCCTTTACCCTTTGGTTTAATGGTGGTCTTGGGGTGAATTTCGTTTTTGTTGTTGATCCCATCAAGTCTCTTTTCCTCCATATGTCTTCATTTAGGTTGTGGGGCTTAAAATCGTTAACCCAACCACGTAAGGGTTCCATCAAACCCTTAGAGAAGAGCATCAACAACCTAGCTTGTGACACATCTGGTACCATTACAACCACCCTTTGAAACTCCTCTATAAAAGCCTCTGGTGACCCTGTTTGCTTAAGTTGCGTGGCTCTCTGAAATGTAGCTCAGGATCTCCCTGATCAAACCTGTCAATAAGCCTCTGTGTGAACTTTGGGTAAGATGTGATGTGATTATGCCCCAAGGTATTCATACCATGGTACCACCAGTCATGCGCCTTGCCCTCCAAATAGATAATGGAAAATTTAATAACATCCAATTCCCTCACGGGACTAAGCTGCAAATAGGCATCTAGTTTCTGTACCCAAGCCTGCGTAGTAGTCCTAGCTGACCCATCAAATGTAGGAATCTCCATCTTCCTTGCTCTGCGTTCCAACTCATTACTGCCCCTGTGGTAGCTCCTTGGTACGCCCTTGTATTTGATACCACAATATTGATCCAAGGTGACCTGCCTCCTAAAGCCTGCGCTTAATGCTGCATACTCCCTAACATACTCCTCAAAATTATCTTCTACCTCTGGGAAATAGTTGTCTTGTTGTTGGGTGTCAAGGAAAGTGGGCATATAGGGTCTAGGAGTAGCTCTGTTGTTGGTTGGCCCCCTGGAAGGTGCTCCCCCAAATAAAATTTGTCCCTCGGTGTGTAACTGATGATCAGTCTTAGTGTGATGTCTAGTTCCCCCTTGTTATCCACTAACCTCCCTGTTCCCATTGTTATTTGGTCCATCTCTACCATCATTCATTTGCATGAGGAGAAGTGCAATCTTCTCTTGGCTAGCTGTCATTCTGTCCATGGCCTCCTTAAGCTCACCCTGTCCTCTACGCATAGTCTCCTCAGTTTCCTGTAAATGATGTTGAAGAGCAAACTGAGTGTTGTCTATGGACCTTTTCAAATCTTTAGCCACTCCTGCTAGATTTTGTGGCTCGTTGTCATCCCTTGATTCACTCATTTCTACTGCAGGTTCCCCAATCTTCCTTCTTCGCCTTCCCATATAAATTCCCTTGAATTTAGGCATGCGCTAATCCCCACAAGCTGGCAAGATTCTTGGCTCTGATACCACTGTAACGTTCCCAAGCTGATTTGCTAGGAACTAGGGGTTTATTTTTTGACCTTTTTGTTTAAGTGTTTGAATTTGTTTTTTCAGTTTTGCTCATCAAGATTGCGCTGAAGGTGTTTTCATGGAGTTTACAACATATAGATAATGAACATAGCACAACAATACAATGAAATAGCAAGATACATGGATAGAATACCAGAGAAGAACCAATAACTTCAGATTTGACCTTTATTTAGCTATTAAGAAGATCTTCATATAATAGATCTGTAGATCTGGAACAACATAGATGGAATATAGAAGCTGGAATGAATATAGCTCCCAAGAAGCTCAAGAAGTGAAGAAACAAGCCTCCAAAGGCCTAATAGCTGCAAGTGGAGAAGTACAAGATCAATTTCTTTCCCTTTTGAAGCTGGATCTCCCCAAACTGGCTGAGTTGCGCACTTTTTTGGCAGAAGGCTCCTTGATATTTCGACCTCCTCTCTCCTAGGCCCCAATCCACACCAAAACCCTGCAGAATAGACGATCTGAGCTGGGTATACACCTTTGCTAAGTCTCCTTTGTTGTAGAGAGGGTTTTTAACCTCCAATAGACTAGATCCCCTCAAGACAGTGCACCCTCCTCTTGTAGAAATTGAACCAAGCTCCCAATAAAACGATGGATAGAGAAAACCCTCCAAGATTGAGCTAGAAAGGGCGCTCTGGCCCACACAAACATTTCCCAATGGGATTTCCCTTCAAATCTCTCCTCTTCTCTTCAGATCGAACTCATCTTCATCTAGTGGTGCGCCCTCCTGCTGGAAACCCCCAAAGCTGCGCACTTCTCCTTCCTCTTCATTGTATGGACAACCTGTGACTGAGTAGAATGGTGAGGGAGGGATCTTTCACCTCCTTGGCCAAGCTTGGATCAAGAACAAGATAATCTTTCACTCCCTTGTTGATCTCTAGGGTTTGTTCTCCCAAAACCCTCAAAACATCTTAGCTCAAGAGTTCAAGATGCAAAAGTAAAAATGACCAAAATGAGGAGTGAGGTGCCCTCCTTTTTCTTTTATACCCCTGGGTCTAATTTCCACTTAAGTTGTTTGATTAATCTCCTAAGGTCCCTTTCTTCACTTTTCCTCATATTACCTTTTCACTTAATTTCTTCTTTTCCCAAAGTCACTTTTATAATATAACATTATTCTTCAAGTGATTACTTTGGTGCCTCCTAGTCCCCATTTTCTCATGAGACTATAGTCTAGTGGGGACATCTAGACTACTAAGTCTCTCCCAAAACCCTAATGAGGGATAATTTCCAAGATCCACAAAATCCGGAACTATCTGAGCAACCTTCCATGTTGAGCTATATCTACATTTGATCTCATCCTTCTTCAAAGCATGAACTTCTTAAAATGTGGAAATCTAGTCTTCTTTAGTAAGGTAATCATCATTGTCAGTGTTCGATGGATCTTCAGTGATGGCTACATCTCCTTTGATAAATACAAGAGCACAGGTTGTGTGACCCATTATTGTAGATTTCTGACTAAATAGTAAAAACCTCTTCAGCTTTAGAATTTGCATCAGTACTAATTGCAATATTACATCTCTTCCCTTTTGGTAAGTTTTGCTCTGGGAAATTCCTAGCTCGTCTCTCAACAATCCTCTAGAGATTGCATTGCACTAGTTCAATGCATCAACTGCCGAACTAAACAACTGAATTG
>ML798633.1:385470-397684 GCA_009831015.1 Picea engelmannii | reverse complement strand
CATTGTATTTCATTACTTGTTGTATCTCTTGCTTTGATCATCATTATATAGACATATATCCCAAACTGGTTTTCCCCGGGGGGGTTTTATCTAGGGTCATGTTGACCAAAAATACCTGTGTACAAAAATGCATGTGTTAGTCTCTTAGATCTGTTCATTTTCATTTGTAAGGATCTTTAGGTGTGTTGTACTTATTTTAGTATGCATGTGCTAACTTCTGGTTACTAAAACTACATGTTAGAGCACCTAAAATTGGAAGTGCAACCATAACAAATCAGCAAGAAGTTCTTGGACTGTTGGCTGTCCTAAAACAGCAGCAAACATTATCATAACAGTTGAAACTTAGAGTCAATCTGTGCTCAAAGACAGACCCAGTTGACAAGCTTGATAGGACCTGAAAATCTTCACTTCAAACAAACCATATCCAGTAGTGAATTCAAACAGCATCTAAAGTGCCATTGCAAAGTGAAAACTGCAACATCAATCAGATGCTTCGGCCAGCCAAACGATATATCGAAATGAGATGATCTTCACCAGCAATTTGGGATATTCCCATCTCATCAACGATCCATGATCTGGTCTCTTGCACTCAAGTGCCTCCTTGCTAGCCTCTTGCTTGAAGCAAGAGAAGATATCTGCACATCTGTTCACTTCACCTTGACAGTTCTCCCAAAAGTCAAGGTATTTCAATAGCAGTGTTAATCACCTCACTGACTATAACCATCCCAAGATCAAAATAGTAACAACTCCTTAAATCATCGGCCTAAATAATAAATTCTCCCTCCTGATAATTTGATTCTCCTCCCTTAACTCTAAATCTGGAAAATGCTAAACTAAAAACAGAACAACAGTTTCTAGTTAAAGAAAATCCTAAAACTGGAATTCTCTAATGCTGAAAACTGTCCAAGGCTGGCACATGCACCTCTACTGTTTACATATCCACTGATGCACCTCCTCACCACTGCTGCTCAAACTGTTGCACACAGACCGACACTGTATGGATCTTCTGAAATTGGTGAGTGCACCATACTGAAGAGAACAGCTGCAGAGAACAACTGCAGAGCAACACAGTGACAAAAAACGAACACTCATTCGGCTTCTAAGGCCTGGATCCAGAACAGATTCAATGTTTTGTTTGTTTGTGGTTGAACTAGGGTTTTGAGATGAAAGCTTAAGATCTAGTTCATCATGCGAAAGAATATTGAAATGAACATTTTGGATGGACCTCCTATCTTGTAAACTAAATTTTAGGGGATTGGACAGTAATTCTTTGCAAGTAGTGAAGTTTAGTTGGATGGGCATGTACCTTATACAAAGGCATGAAAACATGGATGAGGTGTTGAAGTGATTGCATATTGACCCTAAACATACAAGCACAAATTGTTAGCACAAAAAAGGATTGGAGTCAAGGACAAAACAGGGTCTCATCATTGCCAGAATGTGTAGTAGTTGCACTGTGATTTACCTAGAGTTTACCAATTCACAATTATGGCATAAAAGTTAAACCCTAATGATGGCGAGAATAGCTCTTATAGGCACAAGTTTGATTCTAAAATAATCTTGTTTTATGGTACCCCATCAATGTGTGGTGGAAAAACAGATAGTGAGTCAAATGACAATAATACATTCCAAGGTTTTAAAGGAGTGAAAACATAAGATAGAGTAATACCTAACAACAAAAACTGAACCATAAAATATGAAGTAGATAGCATGCAAAAGGGAGCTAATGTACCTGAAACGAGGAATGAAGTGTGTCCTCATATGGGATGGGTGTTGTAGCTTGCAACCAAGTATCCATATTGAATCAATCCAGTACTATGGTAGTCCTCCAAGGATTTGACCCAGGTTACCCAAGTGGGTGGTGAATGACTGGATAGAAGATTAATGTGGCCTGAGCAATAGAGATTGTGCATGTGGCTTGGTTGGACTCAAAGTACAACATCGCTAACATGCACAAGATTCTCCTAGCATTAAGCAAAGGATCTCTATGGACATGGACATGCCATAAATGGAACACTCTAGCCTTCAAGCATGGGTCTACATTGTACAAAAAAAAATAAAACGTCTAAAACTTGTATGTTTGCTGCCCCTTTCAGCCTTTAGCCAGTCTTTTTGCCTCTCTTTGTTTCTTTCTCATACAAAACTTTTGGACCTTTTATGATAGGAAACCTACTAGAAGATGCATGAGTGTAGGAGAATGCACACCAATGTATAGGGAATGCGGGTGGGCATCAAAATGACCTTTTTGGAGTCCAAGTTCACTGTGATGGATGGGGAGCAGTGGTGTTATCATGTGGTCCTAAATGTTATATGTGCAGAACCTGATTGCTTGGATGTCAAGTCAGGTAGTTTCTGGAAGAAATCCTCTTCACAGTTTTTTATGGGGAGAATCTCACCATGTGCCAGGTGGAAATTCTCTATGGGACTCTTGAGTTCTCCCTAAATTGAGTGGTTTTGGATCTCTATTTGCCCTAATTGTGTGGGTAAAGATAAGGTTAAGCATGATTTGGTTTCTGAGCACTCAATCTATGAGGATCTTAAGACCTAAGAAGGGCTACTCGTGGACCAAAATGAGTGCAATGAGTGTGACCAGTGGGTTTAGGTATCAAATTCAGTTAGTTGAAAGGGTTTTAAGACCTTACCTAATCAATAGGAAAGGATTCATCCCAGTGCATGTGATCTAAGGAATCTTGTGAGACACCTAAATTGTTCCGCATGGCCTTGTTTGTCTACCATTGAGAAAATGTGTGAATTAACATGATAAAGGATGTGATGCACCCTATATAACATCATCATCAGATGAAAGTGTGCACGAGTCAAGGTGCGTGCACTACAGAGTCATGCTGAGCAGGGAGACTTATTATCTTGTTTCTTATATTTGGGAGACTTCCTAATCTATGGGTCATCCATGATTAATGCATATCCAACTGTATGATGAATTTATCAGGTATTGCATACTGCAATATCATATGAATGTGTAACATTGGCACTGCATGCCCACGCTTTATAATATATTTGCAAGCACAGTCATCTTGGCATATGCATGATGGCTTTAAGGAAAAGATAGCAGTGGTCAGGGGATCTCAATCACAAAAAATGTTGTTCAAGGGTCTTTGCAGACTGTAAAAATTCACTTTAGCCTTGATTTGTAATCATCTTGGTTTTCTGTTTTGAAGGCTTCTTTAAGAAAATACCTGCAACCAGGGTTCTTTTGACAAATGTATATATTTGCATCAATATCTATTTCTCTACAATTGCAACATTCAGTTGGATTTTTTTCATCTTTTCTAAATCTGCAATTATTACGTTCTCCTATAGTTTCTCTGTTTCTCATTATATGGTTGTTTGCTGCATGATGTGCTGGTTATATCCTATCTGGACATCATATTCTGATCCCTGATCCATAATAATCAGTATGCATCTTATAATTCTTTGTTCTAACTGTAGGTAATGAAATCCATTTCACCCATACTTTTTATTTCCTTCATACCTTCAAAATCAACTCAAACTTCGAAAGAATGCATTAAATAGTTAATGTTCTCGATCCTCCCTGTATCTGCACAATACTGAATTCTAATCCACTGATTAAGCTGTTATTAACATCAATTCTTTTGGTTTCTGAAAATAAAACAATAGACAATGCATTTCTTTTATTTGGGATTTCTACTTGCAGGAGCCTTGAAGTGGAATTTTTCCATCATCTCTTGCAGTCCACTATAAATGTATTTCTAAGAATTTTTTCCATCATATCTCAATTGCTCCATCGTGCTGTGGGACTAATACTTGAACTCATTATCCTGTAGGACTTGTCAATAAGGCTTTCAGTCTTTATCTTCATACGTACTTCATTTGATGTTAATTCTTGCAAACTATAACAACACTGTCTATGTTTCAATTTTATGAAAGTGAGAATATTATATCTTAAGCTTCTTTTCTAATTTCTTACTTCTATTAAGATACATGCGATTTACTTCAACTTTCTTTGCATCTTTGATTTGTTAGTAACTTCCTGAACTGCAAAAGCTTATCTGCACTTACAGTTGTAGAAATGCTTCCAAGACCACCATTCTCTCCCTTCCTATTTTCTAAAATAGCTAAATGTGTGAAATTCTTCTCAAAGAATTATTGAAGACCACCTATTTTTTTCAATCTTTTTGAGAGTTTTCTGCCATTGCGTTGGATACATTTTCTCACTAAACCCTTCTTGGTTACTTGAAAAGACAGTTTTCACTAAAATGTCTGGTCAGTTACCCTCATAAAGGTTGTAGAAAAAGCAATATTTTCTGAAAAGCAGTTCCTAAGGCTTAGTCATCCCAACAGAATCATGCTTATTCAAATAACAAAACAAGCAAGCCTCAAGATTTAAAGACTCATGGATATCTACAGGCTGCCGAGTAAGGTCTCAAATAACAGTACCAGTGAAATGTATTCTATTGAAAATATCGAGAAATCAAAAAATGGTTGGAAGATTATCATGAATATTCCAATCCTCTAATTGTTTGTGGTATCATATAGAAGTTCCTAACTTCTTATCAAGGGCACATCCCACATATAACTAAAAAAAATTGTAATGCTGACATCCAGAATTTTCATGTACTAAGTAGCTGGCCCAAAATTGGATCATTCCAAGACAAAACCCTTAGACAATTTATGATTTCTAGGTTCTTGAAAAAAAAAGCTAGACTCTGCTCAAATTCCTTCTTTATTAAAAACAATCGAAACATCAGAAGATTATTTTAAATATTGCTGTTAATACTACATAGCCTGTGCACTATGTTTCAACCACCAAAGGTTCAGCTTCAGTGCTCCTAGACACACACCACAGCTCCATTCTACATTGTATGATCTAAATTTATCAAGTCATTCCTATGGAAAAAAGAATGGAGACTGTGTTTCTAATTGTGTTCCATTGTCTTCCTTTAGGCCTCGCAAGTTGCAACATCAAAGTTCATTGTAGATATTATTAAAAGTAAGTTTGTGGTTAATTCCTTTTGTTTTGCATTCAGGCAGATGACAACAAGGACGATAGATTGACTCTAGAGGAAATGTTACAGCATCCATATGCTTTCTACAACACTGCATATGGTGATGATGATGAAGATGATTACTACATGCATGATGAATTCCGGTGATATTGCATAGGTAAAAGATCAAATTCCAAATGCAATTTCCAGTGCTCTATTTTCATCTTTGCATGCCACTAAAAGTAAAAACTAAAATCAAGCAATGCCTAGAACATTCTGACATTCTCTTTTCAGAAATGCATTCTTACTTTTTCTCTTCTCTTGTAGATTTCTCCATGATGGTTCTATATACATCTCAACTTCTTCTTCAGTAGCCTCTGTATAACTAACTTATTGGACATGAAGTAAATTATAATGACTTGAGGCCATAATTGGCCACAAGTCAATGGAGGCATGTTTGTCTTATTTGGCTGTTTTTTATGCTTATCTGTGGTGGCTTGAGAAGCACATAATTAATTTGATTAGTATATACTATAGGGGCTCTTCTTCCAGCCTCTCATGAATAACAGGCATTCTTTTTTAAATGCAATAGCTTCAGCATTTATAGATATTTGCAGTACAATCATATTATTTAATATAAACTCACGGATCCAGGAATGGAAATCCAAAGCCACTCCACCAGTGGAAAATGTAAGTTAGGCTGCTCCCATTTGCAATATACTCCAAGCATAATTTGTTGCTTTGCAAATGGAACATATTGCTTGGGATTCTCAGAAATAATCCAATTTTTTCTGCAGCATTAATGTCTTGTGCAATTGGCTTGAAGATTGAGGGTATTGGTATGCATTGTTAATGCTAACGATAATGGACACCACTTTGTTATGTTTCCGTAATGCTAGAATGAGTGGAATGTGAGATACACAGAAAAATAAATCATATTAAGATAACACTCATATATCTACCTTTAGCTTTCACGATATAGCCACTCTCATATGATCTTTCCTTATAATTATATCTTCTTGTCTTATATGTTGTGAATTTAGAGCTGATGTAATCAGATGAGCCACATTGTAGTCCACGGTTACTCAATGGTTATAAAGTATAAACATTATATACTATGTCCATTTTGTACATGTGTAAGAACCAGCAATGCACTAAAGGTAGTATCTTTTGGAGACTATGGGACATAATCTATAGCTTCATAGATAACATAATAAAAATACAAGATGCCCTTTTGTAACTTGCAATACTATAGTTATACTTGGTTGTTATCGCTTCCTTTTTTTCTAAGGAAAATCTTGTGGTGGGATTGGCGATGCTGCGGCCTTAGTCATGTAGGTTTGGTCATTTACCATCCATCTTCTTTCTACCATTTTGCCACATTTGATCTATTTCGTACCACCATACCTGTTTGACTTCTAAGCCCTGGACACCAGAGCTGTTTACCATTCGACCATTTCCTAACCTGAGCATCTGTCGTGCTGGGTTTGGTCTGATTCCACTTCCCGACTCCTCCTATGTCTTAGAGGAGAGATCCTTGCTCGAATAACCAGAGACAGGAGCCACTTAAGTAATAACTCCGATTCCAATTCTTTAATGGTGGGTGGAATGGAAAGGTCGTTGTTGGATTGGGGTAGATATATGTGTGGGTTTGATTAGTGCTGTGAATTAGTTTCCTGTTAGGACTGAATGTTGTATGAAATTGTTGTATGTGAACTCTAAGAAGGCATCGAGTGGATGGCTGAGAAATCTATTGATGTGCGATATTGTGAGTAAGGAAATGAATGATGTATAAGAACTAAGAGAAAAGTTTGCTGATGTTTAAGAGGTTAAGCTGGCATAGACTTAGTGATTGTGGGCTCTGGGGCCATCAATCTATTGATTAGGGGATTTGGTTGGGAGGAGAGTTCTCCTGTCCCCCACAGTTGGTGCTCAATTTGGAGCTGCTGGTTTGTAGATGTCGATTTTCCAAAGGAAGGACATTCAGCTAAAAGGGTTTGTTCTTGTTGCTACTTTTGCTGCTACAAAGGTATTCCTAAAATCATTTTTCCTTTTGATTCTTAAGATTTCAAAGAAAGTAGGAAGGACTGTCAAATCTATAGTTAGTTTTCTATGAACAATCAATTGGGTATCATTGCATTTATCAGTTAAATGGGCTATAAAGTTTGTTCTTAGCAGTGTTTGGTTGTGTTTTAATGAGAGAATTCACACAGGAAGAGTAATTTCTGGGTAGTACAGGGGGTAATGTGAGGTAGAGTGATGTTTTTCGAAGGAAAGAGGGCATCGCATATGATAGCAGAGGCAAGATTCAAATGTGATGCCCTCTTTCCTTCGTTGTAGTGTGATGATTGAGGAAATCAAATGCAATCTTTCAAGTTATTGTTGGGTTTTAGGTCAAATGTTTATATTTCGCAAATAAAATTTGACATGTCTTGTCTGTCAAATGACCCTTGAGTCATGTCTAGGTGTCGTTACTACTTCCTATATTACGCCTGGTCATCACCATCCCGAAATGTCTTTTTGTCTTATGCTAGTCAGCCTACTAGCCAAAGTACACCATCAACACCATCCCACAAACTCAAAAAGAGAAAAAATTGTGAAAAAACGAGGGTTTTGTTGCATTTTGGGAGCAGTACGACCCACAATGCGACCCTTCTGCGTAGTGCGACCCACGACGCGACGCTTCTGAGTAAGGTTGGAAAATTCGGTTTTTGAAGGCCTTCCCATTGGTATTTTCTCGAGTTTGATGATTCATTAGAGTAGACACGTGGGGCTACTTGATTTAGTTTCCAGAATTCAAAATGGACTCCTAAAAGTTGGTCAAAAACAACCCTGGACTGGCGCGACACCTCTACAGTTTTGGATGCTGTGCTTCTGTCAAACTTTCAAATTTTTGAATTTTCCCTGTTTTGGTCGAAGTCAAAGGTAGTGGCTCGAATTGTAAAAGGTCATATGATGTAATTGAGTCAAATAAGGACAATCATAGTTATTTTTGATGTAAATTTGGATGACAGTGAATACATTAAAGAGGTCAGTTGAGACAAATTTGGGAATTAGTTCAACCTCCCAAATTTTGTGTTTTTGTTGTAGATCTTTTAGGAAACTGATCCTAATCTGAAGGATTCGACCCTTGGAGGTAGGATCTGAGTTTTGCATCTATTTGTATACTCAATGTAATCAAAAGGGGGGGATAATATTGTTTTGAAGCTTTGGAAGCCATTGTAGCAGATTTTTGCATAAGCTTAATACAAATTGTAACAAGTTTTTACAGGGATTCTTGTGTTGGAGTTTGTGTCCATGTGTTTTCTTTTTCTATGTAATTTATCTTCATCCCATGTTCTTCTTATGCTAAATCTATCTCAATTGTTGAAATAGAATTCATTTCATGCTCTGTTTTGTAGGATTTGGCAATTAATTGTTTCAGTATTCCTGTAGGTGATTTCACATTACAGTGCTCACTTACCCTCTACTTTTGTTTTCCTCAATCATGACACTACAACAATTTTCAGTTGGACATACATTTCCAGCTACCTTGCCCCTTTTTGACCTCTGCAACTGATCTTTAAGAGTGATTATTCTAGTTTCCTAGTTTTCAAACCCATTGTCCAACAAAACCCCCACTTTATTATAAAAATTCCTCACTGTACCCAATACCTAACCTAAGATCATTGTTTTTTAATCATCTCATTGAGGTTGACCAATTGAGAGAGCCCTCTCTGGTTGGTAGGGCTAGATACCGACCAAAAGATTGGTTTGAGGTTACCTTTGCCAGTTTCCTTCACAACCTTGGGAGATCTGACAGAGAGATAACAAAACCTATGACCGAAACATAATGTCCAAGAAGAAATGAACAAAGCACATTGTCCCATGAGAAGGCATGAATTCAATAAATCCACGATCATCTTGACATTACCATTAAATACTCGTTGACATGAATTAAGGGATAGTGGTATTATTTACGCTTGAGCATTAATAGATGCCAAAAATGAAAATGCACCTAAACAAAAATATTCAAAATTAAATACAATTAAGGCATAATGGTATTATTTATGTTTGAGCATTAATAGATGCCATAAATGAAAATGCACCTAAACAAAAATATTCAAAATTAAATACAATGTAGTTTTCTTTTGTGATTTTAATGTCTCTTCAATTATTCACCTATTCAAACTATCAATTGGTTTTAATTTATACATTAACTATTGAAACACTCATATGATCTATTTTAACTTATATTAAGTATCCTTTAAAATAATCTTTTAAAAAAAAGAGCATATCGAATTTCACCTTTATTTTTGAAAAATTCTTTGAAACTCACATCCCAAAGCACATGCCCCCACAACAAATAATTTCACATCTTCTTGCATCTCTTTTCCAAGTACATAAATTTGGGCATCGTAACAATAATTCAAAGGTGCCACATCCTCTAGCCGAAGGGGTTCTACAGAAAGAGATTCCAATAAATTGAAATAGAAGAAGTACACATCAATCTAGGAATTGTTATTACTAATATACAATAATTGGGTTCTCTATTGCCTTGTCTATATAAAAACTAAATAATGAATGTACAATTCATTTATTTAAGATAGACGATGGAAAGAATTAAAAGGGTAGGGTGAGAGCAATAAAACTTGGAAAAGTGGATGAAACTTTCCAGACACTTTCATAACCTTTTGCTCAATGATTCCACCAAACATAGTTGCCATGCGATTCAACATTGCATGGGAACCACTTGCAAAATCCTTGAATACATTTACATTTTCATCAATCGAATTAACATTCAACTTAATTTGGCATTTGCCATTGTCATTTAAAACCGAAATACATTCAAGAAAACCAATTTTCATTATAGAAAATGATAAATATAAATGGTCTACCAAGAAACTAATAAGAAAGCCTCTCAACACCTTCAAAAGTTCAAGCATCATTTTCAAATGTGACAACACAACTTCATGTAACCTAGCAGGTGACTTGAATTAATGTAAAGTGGTGTAAGCACATGATATAAATGCTTATTGTCTTATATTTTACATAGAAAATTAACTCTTTTCAGTCTCTACAGATGATCAAAATGATTGAAATGTTGGAAATATTTTTTTCATTGATGTCAAAGACAAGGGGAGACTACAGATGTCCAAGATAAAGATTGCAAGATGGAGATTGTTGGAAATATTGTTTTTGTATTTTTGATGCTTAGTTTGGATATCCTATCTTTAAAGTCACTTTTACTTTAAATTCCTAGCTCAAATGGGAGCATAAGTTATATGGTTGGAAATATTATTCCAAGATATTTCCAACGGTATATGGCACTCCTTGTGAATCATTAGGAATGAGGATATATTAATTTTTCTGTCAGACAACTCAGCCATAAAGTTTAGGTCGACCTAGCCAATCTTTATAGGTAATTCCTAAAAGTGAGCACAAAAACACTATAAATTAGGATAGATGTACGCATTTGAAGAGCATCCAAGCAAGAGGATCAAGTCTTAGGTGCACATAAGAGATTTGAAGTGTGCAAGAGAAGCTAGAGAGTCTTTTTGGGGTCTAAAGGTACAAGAGGAGTTTTCTTGGAGTTTTAAGGGTGTGCTATGAAGGACTAAGGTCTATGATGTTGCAAAGTCTGTTGTTTTGAGATTGTGACGCTGCAGTATGAAACTATATTTTGAAAATGATGTTATGAGATCTGCTAGGGCACAAAGTCTAAATGTGACTAGGGTTTGAATCTATGTATGGGGTATGAAGCAAAGAGAGGCATTGGAGCATGAAAGTTAAGGGTATGATGATGCTATGAAATACATGAAGTATGAAGCAATGAACAATCAAGTGAAGTCTAAAATACTATGTATGAAGATCTTAGGTTGGTGCCTTTACAGGGCTTACTGAGTTGGTGCTCAACTGAGGAGATTGGTGTCTCCAGTAGGTTGGTGCCTACACAATATTTTGCTGAGTTGGTGCTTAACTGAGGAGATTGGTGTCTCCACTAGGTTGGTACTTACATAATATCTTGTTGGGTTGGTGCTCAGCTAAATACATTAGTGTCTTTAGTAAGTTGGTGCCTACAAACTTTGTAATAATAGGTTGGTTCCTATAAACATTTATAAAGACACATTTTTGTGGTTTTCTCCCGCAAGGATTTCCAAGTTAAACTATGTGTACCGTGATTTGAGTTTACATGCATTTATTGTTTTAAAGTTAATGAATGATTGATGAATGCTCAGTTAAAGTAAAAAGTATCTTATATTGATTCACCCCCCCTCTCAGTATAAGCATAAGTTCAACAATTGGTATCAGAGTCGGTTCCTTCATAAATAATTTAACCACTAGAAGGCATATCTCGAGCACATATGGATTGTAAGGAAGGTCTCCCTACAAACAAATCTCTTTTGTTTGATGGAACAAACTATGCATCATGGAGAATAAGAATGAAGACATATTTGATGCCCCTAGGGTTTGGTATTTGAGAATCAGTTGTTGGATTACTGAGAGGGGGGGTGAATCAGTGATAGCGTAATTATAATATTTTTTCTTCAAATAATCCAAGTGTTATATCAATGTAGAATTATTATCCAATAATGAACAATAAGACATAAACAATCACACACATACACAGTACATCAATGTTTTACGTGGAAACCCAAATCGGGAGAAAACCACATAATGTTTTTTCTTATATGTCTTGAAGAATTACATTCATTGGAAGCACCAACTTCCTTTGTTTTCTAGCTGCAACTAGAAGGAGGCTCCAACCCCTTAGTTTCTCAGGCTACAACCTGAGGGAAACTCCAACTCCCCAATTCTCTGGCTACAACCCCCTATGTTCTCTGGCTACAACTGGAAGGTGGCTACAACCACCTGTCCTTCCGCCCTGAAGTAGAAGTAGAATGATGGAACCACTGTCACACTATCACTGTGAGATATACCGCTGTAAACCTGTACCAATAAACTTGAACCATGCATCAACTTGTACCTCAACCTGTAATCAACCATAATCAAGTGCATCAACCATGCACCAACCTGTACCAAACAATCTGTAATCAACCTGTACCATAAACACGTGCAACCAACCATGTACCAAGTATGTACCAATCATGTGTCAACTGCTCATCGACTATGACTCATCAATATGTACCAACATCATCAACTATACACCTCATGTATGTGCCAACTCATCAACTACTTGTCTCAACCATGTACCCAACTTGTACCTCAACCAAAAGCCCTCATCAATTTCATCATCCAAATATGATTTA